>PVIA01006399.1:0-98075 GCA_004024845.1 Tonatia bakeri | reverse complement strand
TCTTGTTGCTTCACTTTTTTCTGTTTGGTTGTTTCTTCCTTCTGGTCTAGTCCATTGATTTGAGTCCCAGTTTCCTTCCCATCAGTGTTGGTTCCCTGTGCATTTTTCTTCATTTCATTTAGTGTAGCCTTCATTTTTTCATCTAGTTTGTGACCAAAATCAACCAATTCTCTGAGCATCCTGATCACTAGTGCTTTGAACTGTGAATCTGATAGGTTGGCCATCTCTTGGTTGCTTAGATGTGTTGGCTCTGGGGCTTTGATCTGTTCTTCCATTTGAGCCATTTTGTTTTTCTTTGTCATGCCTGTTATGAATGAGGGGTGGAGCCTTAGGTGTTCACCAGGGTTGGGCAACCCAATTGCTGGGTTGTGATGCTGTATGTGAGGGTGGGATCGGAGAGGGAACAATGGCACTTGATCTGCTGTCGTATTTCAGTCTCTTCCACTACTTCCCACAAGCAAATTGGGCCCTTCTGGTGCTGGTCCCTGGGTGGGTGGGTTTGTGAATGCTCTAGGACCCTGTGGGTCTCCAATGAACTCTCCTAATGAACTCTCCTATGAGGCTGAGAGTCTCTGCTGGCACCTCAAGCCCTACAAGTGTTTTCAATTGGTGCTTTTAGGCTTTATTTCCCAGCACTGGGGCCCTGGGTTGCATCGTCTGTCTCGCTCCCTGTTTTCCCCTGGTTTTTCTGTGCACGAATGTGTATGTCCGTGGTTAGCCAACAGACTTGTGCACCTCACTGGGTGTGCCTGTTGCCACCCCGCACCTGGGGTCTGCCAGCCACTCTCTGCACAGCTGGGACTGCCAACCACCACTTTTTCCTGCTGAGACCCCTCTCTGCTGGCCGCCGACTCTGCCCTTCTTACTGGTCTGGATGAATGGTTGTTGGACTTCTGTACAGTTCAATTTACTGTCAGATCTGGTTGTTTTTTTGTTTCTAAATTTTTGTCGTCCTTAATTTTGGTTGTGTGAAGAGGCGCAGTATGTCTACCTACACCTCCATCTTGGCTGGAAGTCTGCACTCTTAATATTATTTAATTAGGCATTATCTAAGGCTTAGTTTGTTATTAAAGTATGCCAATACTTTCTATTAATTTACTTTTATAATTGATGTATAGCTGTGTATTTCATTGTTTCTCTAAGAAAGTAGACACAAAAGTGTTTTCAGTGTCATCCTAATTAATAAAGTGTAATAATATGTTGTTCCTTGATACTTGAAGTTAAGGATCTTGCTGAAATAGTGCTTCACAGTAATTCATAAATATCTGGTTGATAGTCTAGGAGTGTGAGAAACTCATCATATTAAAAATTTTTTGTGTGTGTGTTCACAGGAAACCTGTCCAGTTTAAGTCGTCTTGGTCTGAGATATAACAGACTGTCAGCAATACCCAGATCACTGGCAAAATGCAGTGCACTTGAAGAATTAAATTTAGAGAACAATAACATTTCTACTTTACCAGAGGTAAGAAGTAGAAACAAGCCTGTAAGATAATGAAGGGAAAACTAGTAAGTCTTTATAGCTGGGTAAATAATTTGATGATTGAGATTATCTAAAAATGAGTATGTTGTGAATACATAGCCACCACTAAGGTAAAGATTTCAAAGAAGAAAGAATAGGTATGATTAGAGGAAAATACTAAAATTTTTTGTTCTTGTGGAGTAGGGAGAAACCAAGGTGGAAAATTGTTGTGCTATATTCCCCTTTAGCACCACATAAATCTTTCTCATGTCATTTTGAGAACTGGCAATAAAAGCTATAATAAAGGAAAGGTTGTACGGCTGATTTTAAAACTGGCTGCCCCACACAGCTCAGTAATTAAGAAAAGGTACTGTAGAAAGATGATAAATGAAAAGAAATGAACTACATAGAACATAACTATTTATTAGGAAGATTAATGTTAGCAGCAACACTCCTGTGACCCAAGTTATTATCCTGCTTATACAATAATATTAAAGCCTATTTAGCATCTATTGGTCACCAAAATCTGTCATCTTTTAAACACATTAGTTTTAATTTGGGTTTTCTTTGTTCTATTAAAAAATATTTTCACTTATTTTGCTCAGATTAATTGGGCAAGTTGGAATAATTTAAAAAAATTTCTTCTCAACTTTATTACTTTTTCTTGCCTTCCCTTCTTTTGCTACCTACTATTTTAGCATACCCAACAACTTGTATATTTCCTTATGGTTATTTAGCATAATATCTTATTGTGGTGTTCTAACATAAAAGAATAGAATTGTGGACTTACGGATTGAGTGAGCTTTTGCAAAGTCTTTTTTTCTAACAATTAAAAATGTCTAATATAAATGGCCCTATTATGTTTCAACTATTGCTGTTTTTTCCATGGTGTTTGTGTATGTATATTTGAATTAGGGATAAAGGTGCTTTGGATGAATGTTTTTTAGATTTATGCTTTAATTTAGAACAGTTGAGTAGATGAAGCTATAGGTTGGTAGCAGTTAGTTTATATAATAAATATATTCAGTGTTTTTGTTTCTTAGAGATACAGAAATAAAGTAGCACCTCTTAATTTGGCCCCTATTAATCTGAGTGTTTCAGGTTTCAGAAAGCAGCTTGGTCAGAGTACAAAAATGAGTTTCCCAGGATTGTAGTTTCTAGGCTAGACTAGTCTCTCATCTATGGCAAAAGAATACTGTTGTTAGCAGCAGTTTAGGTGGGATAAGGAATGGAGTCCACAGATTGTAGATAGAGCCTTGACAACTAGATTATCTGGATTTTTGTGTTTCTGTGATAGTGGTAATTTAGAATGATCAAAATGGGTGAGGTTCTACTGCTTAACATCATCACCCCCTTTTCTAAAAAGTGATTTATATCCATAATAAGACAAACAATACTCACATTAATTAGACCTGATGCTTTTAGGGATGATTTGTGAGCTTAAGTAAGATTGACTGCTTTTACAACTTCACTGTGCCTAAATATAAAGACTGGGTATACATCAAATTACATAGTGAGAAATTAAAAAGTTTATTTATATATTTAGTCTTACTATCAGTGAAGGGAAACTGATAATTATTGATTATCTCTTAGGATACAGAGATTGTGGTAAGTACTTTCATATGTAATATTTTGTGAGAGAAATTATATTTGACAAAGTTATAATGAGGACAGCTCTCTTCAGTTTGGCTGTGGAAGGACTGTGTGCATATGAGTTTGTGTGTGTATGTGCATATGTGTTTAAACTGACCTATTTCAGGTGGAAAAACTATGGGGGAAACCCCTGATTGGTGTTCAAATATAGGAAAGCATTAAGTCTTATTTAAACATAGTGTATGTGCTTTGGAAGAGCATATTCCTAATTAAATATATTGAATTATTTATAATAAATATAATACATTGTATAATGCTATCAAATACTTTATAATATCAATCATTAACACTAATATTAGTAATTATTTATAATAAATACAACACATTACATATAGCTTTATTAAATATATTGAATTATTTATAATAAATACAATACATTGTATAGCTCAAAATCTATTAGATAGCTCTTACTCTAGACATTCAAGCTGGGTTAGGCAAGAAAAATTAGGAAAGTGGTTTCTAGTTGGGGCTCATATTGCTGAAATCAGAACTGACAGTATGACTATATACTTTTATATTTGAAGACTACCTGAAAATGTACTAGTTTTAATGTAGACGTATACACATAAGCAAAAGGAACTTAATAATGCTCAAGGCTAAGAGTTCTGTATGTATTAATCCATTCAAATCTTCATTATAATTCTGCTAATTATTGGGATAGTCTTATCAAATAGATAGAGAAATAAGACTTAAGAGAAGTTATGTTTCTGGCTAAATTTGTTACCTTACATATTTTGGGGGAATATGGTAAGAGATATATTGATTACCTAATTAATTCACCAGAGGTCACAAAACTGGTAAGTGAAGATCTAAGATGGGAACCTAGATATGTCAAACTCTAAAGCAATACTAAACAGCTCCAAAGCTTCACAGTGTGATCTAAGAATGAAAGGTTGGAGAGCTCCTTCCTCTTTTGTTGCCGCTTTTCAGATATCACCAGTTATTAACATTTTTTAATGGAAAAATGTCAGTTCAGTAAAGTAAGCTGTAAGGATAACATTTTTGCCATGAAACTCAATAGAAAACTCCTTTATTTTTAGTAAAGTGTGATACAGATATTTTTCCTGAATTTGCTGCCATGCAAAGCTTTCTCACCACTCTTATCTGTGCTCTTTCTTTTATCTGTGAACACAAGTAGACAAATATTGGGTAGCTTTTTAACGTTCAGTTTAAAGAACAAGTTTCAGTTCACCATATAATTACACCTTTAATGAGATGGTTATTTCATTTCTTCTGCTGGCCATGCAAATCAAGTGACACCTCAGGTATTAAATCTTCAGTTTCTTCCTGGTGGACAACCAAAATCTGACCATTCTTTAAAACATACACACACACATTTCACACTGCTTATTTTAATCCCTGCTCGGGCTTTTATTTCAGTCTACAGTGTTTTCTTCTACCTCTCTGAATATTTAATTATTTTTCATCTTTTAAAATTTAGGTCACTATCAGCCTCCTACTGCTGCTTTTCCAGTTATTCCAGTATTCCTCATCTTTTCTTTCAACTTAAATAGAGAAGGGACTTACAGTTTAAGTATTTATTATATGCTAGATATTGTAAAACTGTAAATGTACTTTATTTCTTTAAAATGTCTTTACTACAGCCTATGGAATAAGGCATCATCATTTACAAATGAATAAACTAAGGTTCAGAGAAATAATTTGCCCAGAGTTACAAGCTACTAAAAGATAGAGCCAGGATTCAAAGTTCTTTTATAGCTTATACTGGTGTTTCTTAAACATTAATGAGCATAGAAATCATCTGGGAATTTTAAGATTCATATTATGATTCTATAGGAGTGGGGCCTAAGACTCTGCATTTCCAATAAGCTCCCAGGGGATGCTGATTTGCTCTTTTTTGAACCAGACTTTAAATAGCAAGAGCTTATTTCATATCATTTATTCTTGATTATATACAGTTATGTGTTGTTTTCTTTTTTCTATCTGTGTGATTTATTTATCTAAATAGGGTGTAGTCTTCTTAATAACAGATTCTTTTGTAATACCTAAACACCTAGCACTGCGGGTATGTGGTAGGAGGCTGAAGTAAAGGGATATGGATCATGTGCTTAATAAATACTTACTTGATAGGTGCATTCCCTGAGAAATTTTACTATATGGAAAAGCAAGGTATTATATAATATCAGGAAGTATAATCATCTTCTGAACTTAATATTTGTAGAAGTTACCATTAAATTACTAAGTAACTGCTTACTCTGTGCCAGGCACTATGGTAATCTTAATAATAATTTTAGAGATAGTATTTAACTAAAACCTGGTAAGGATTGGTCACACAGCCAGTGGCAGAACCAGGACTGTCTGATCCAAAGTTTCTGTTCTAAAAATGTCTCAAACTGGCCATGCATAAGGCACCTCATCCCATAGACATATTTCTTTATGAAGTGTTTTAAATAAATTAAGCTAAATAATAAAAATTATATATCACACAAGTAATTGAATTTCTTATTTCTTGTAAAATCTGAAAACCTGACTATATTGGGTCTGTATTCCTTCAAGAAACAATTAGCCAGAGTTGAGCAGTGACTGTTACTCTCCATGAGACGTCACAGAAGAGCCCAACCAGTCTCTGTCATTTCTTACCTGCAGGGCCTGTTAAGGTATTGGTGTTTGGGACTTCTGCTCTATACTCTACAGAATAAGTCTTTTTACAGTTCTAATTCTTATGTTTATTTCATTTGTTACAGAGTCTTTTATCAAGTCTTGTGAAACTGAATAGTTTGACCTTAGCTAGAAACTGCTTCCAGTTATATCCAGTAGGTGGTCCATCTCAGTTTTCCACCATCTATTCCCTCAACATGGAACACAATCGAATCAATAAAATTCCATTTGGTATATTCTCCAGAGCGAAAGTACTAAGTAAGCTGAACATGAAGGTAAGCCTCTGTTTGTATTAGGGGGAAAAAAGCTGCTATTACTAGCACTTCTGCTAATATTTATGTTTTCTCTGTTAGTGTGGATAATGGATATTTGCTTCTTGCTGATGGGGTCTAAACTAATAATAAGGATATTTCAGGGCAATTTGTGTTAAGTAACAAATATCTTAGAACCATGCAGACAGACCCTTAGCAATTTGTCCTAAAGAAGTAACTATGAATGTCCATAAAAGCACATTTGTAGAGATATTTATTACAGAGCTTTCAATTTAATTGGTACCAACTTATAATATTAATAGAGATTTTATTTTTTAGAAGTACTGCAGGCATATCTCATTTTATTGCACTTTGCTTCATTGCACTTCACAGATAATGTGTTTTTTTACAAGTTGGCTTGTGGCAACCCTGCATCAAGGAAGTCTTTCAGTGCCATTTTTCCAACAGCATTTGCTCAGTTGGTGTCTCTGTGTCACATTTTGGTAATTCTCACTGCATTTCAGACTTTTAAATTACTGTTATATCTGTTACGATGTTACGGGGAGCACCACACATCATACTCATATAAGAGTGATCTTAATTGATATGTGGTGTGTGTTCTAACTCTTTCACCAACCTGCCATTCCTCCATTTCTTTCCCACTCCTAGGGCTTTCTTATTCCCTGAGATCTAACAATATTGAAATGAGCCAGTTAATAACCCTACAGTGGCCTCTAAGTGTTCAAGTGAAAGGAAGAGTTGCATGTCTCTCACTTTAATGAAAAGCTAGAAATGATTAAACTTGGTGAGGAAGGCATGTTGAAAGCCAAGATAAGCTGAGAGCTAGACCTCTTGTACCAGTTAGCTGAGTTGTCACTACAAAGGACCAGTTCTTGAAGGAAATTAAAAGTGCTACTCCAGTGAACACACAAATGATAAGAAAACAAAACAGGCTTATTGCTAACGTGGAGAAACTTTCAGTGGTCTGGATAGAAAATCCAACCACTTACAACATTCTCTTAAGACAAATCTGAATCCAGAGCAAGACTCTAACTTCAGTTCTTTGAAGGCTGAGAGAGGTAGGGAGGCTGGAGAAACCCTTTATGGAAGGAAGAGGTGATTGATGTGGCAAACTTCATTGTTGTCTTATTTTAAGATACTGCCACAGCCACCCCAAGCTTCAGTAACTGTCACCCTCACTCAGCAGCCATCAACATCTAGGCAAGACCCTCTCCCAGCAAAATGACTATGACTTGCTGAAGACTCGAATTATGGTTAGCATTTTTTAGCAATAAAGTATTTTAAAATTAAGGCATATACATTTTTTTTAGGCATAATGCTATTATTACACACTTAATAGATGACAGTATCATCTAAAAGTAGCTTTTTTGTACACTGGGAAAGCAAAAAATTCACGTGACTCGCTTTATTGCCATATTCGCTTTATTGTGGTGGTCTGGAACCAATACCTGCAGTCTCTCTCAGGCATACCTGTGCATCTTCAGTGGAATACTATGAAGCCATTAAAAATAATACTGTAGTTTAGAAGAATATTGAATACCAGTTGAAGCATTCTCAGTTTATTAAGTGGAAAAAAATTAAAGCATGTAAGACTTTCTTTCCACACATAGTTTTTAAAAGCTGTTTTAAATGTACTTATATATTAAATATCTATAGCTTTTATGCAAATATAGAAATAGTGTTCACCAAAATACAATATTTATCTTTGAATACAGAATTATTTATGGGTATCTTTAGCTTCTTTTTGCTTATTTATATTCTCTGCAGTGAATGTATTTTACATAGTGATAAGGAAAAACAAGTTTATTACCAAAGGAAGAAAGAAATGGGACAATTATTTGTTTAGTGATTTAATTGGTAGTGAACAAACTTCAGGGCCAGAGGTGAAAATAAATTGGCCACATAGCTAGTGCATGGCTGACGTAGGAATTCAGAAAACCTGTATTTCCTGCTTCCAGGTGTAGTGTTCTTTATTATCATAATACATCCTTTTGTCTTTGATGAACCATTTAACATAATTGTGGTTCTTTTAACTATGGTCTAAATGTATAGTGATTCTTGATTCTATCTATACTTCTTCATAAATATCTTTTAATTTGTAAAAGATACTTCATAAGGTATCTTTTATGATAGTTCTTTGGAAAGATATAATAAATGAACTAATGGAAATTCAAAATAATCTTATAATCTTAAACTAGTATAAAACTTGTTAATCATTCTGGTTAAATGAGATTTACCAGTAGTAATGGCATTAATCTGATTTTCATTTTGTGATAAAAGGTTAGATCATAGCAGTCCATGTAGAAGTTCATTAGTTTTTGCATTTGGTTATACATTTTTGTTAATATGATATTAATGTAATATGTTAGCTTGGGAAGACTGGCTGTTTTCAGTGACATAATAAAACTTTGCATGGACCTTTGTCTCAGTTTTTTTTTTTTTTTCCAAGATTCTAGCAAATGTTTAACAAAACCTTTTCTTGAAAGAAGTCAGTTGAATCCTGACATTTCCTTCTCGTATAAGCACCAGTAGTAACTTTTTAAAACTCTTAGCTATCAGTAGTTTGGGCATAGATAGATAGTAAGTTTAAATGGTATAATAAATAGGTAGTAAGTTAAAATATTATAATGAAAGAAAAACTTGGTTTTTAAAGATTTTGTTTATTTATTTTTATAGAGATTGGAAGAGAGGGAGAAAAAGGTGGACGGGGAGAGAGAGGAAACATTGATGTGTGAGAGATACACTGACCAGTTGCCCCTTGCATGCTCCCAACAGGGGACCTGGCCTGCTACACAGTCATGTGCCCTGACTAAGAATGGAACTACAGCCTTTCAGTTCACTGGCCAGTGCTCAATCCACTGAGCCACCCCAGCCAGGGCAAAACTTGGTTTTTAAATGGATATTTGCTCCTTGGGATTTGTCTTATGGATGATTTTGTGTAAAATAAGACAAGTAATCAAGATACATTGCACAAAAATATTAAAAATACAGATTAACAAAAAAGACATAAAGTAATACCACCAATGCGAGAGGTAGCATCACTGTTAATATATTGGCATATATCATCAATACCCAGTTGGGATAGTGGTACTGATGGTCCCCTATTGACACCAATACCCCTGTGATAAGAGTTGTTATTGATGAAAATGTGTTTTATAAATGAATGTGAGCAAGCAAGAAAAAAAATTACTGAATCATTGGAATATATTTCATTTTTTTTCTGTGTATAGCTAGATCTAATTTTTTTTAAAAATTAGACTCTCTATTTTGTCACCTGTTTTTATTATTCAGTGATATGTTTTTGTCATTGAATGGACTTTTAAAGTAAAATTGCGGGTGCTTAATTAATGTTTTAATGATTTAATTTGCTGTGTGATTAAGATACTTTCCCTCTCATACTTCATTGCTCAGCATCTCTAGGATTGCTGAGGTTGTCTGGTGTCCTTGTAGGCCACAGTTAGACATTCATCTTCCATTGTGCTCACGAGCACCCACATTTTATTGAGTGATTTCAGCACATTATTGTGAAATGAGGAGGATGTCATATTTATAACTGGGACTTTTGAAATCTCAAGTATTGGTTTCTATGCTATGTTTTCTCTATATACAGATAATCACATAGGGAGCATACTTTCAATTTACCCTCAAAATAAAAACAGAAGTACTGTATGGGAAACTTTGGAAGCTTAGTGTTTTTTGGTTGATTTTTGTTCTTTCTATATTTGTTATCAAAAAAAGGGGAAAAGGTTTTCTGTTTAATTAAAAATTCTCTTTCCATCAGGTGGTGATCATGGAACTCTGTTTTTATAGCTATACTTTAGATGCATGTTTTTGTCTTTGCCAGGACAATCAGTTAACATCACTTCCTTTGGATTTTGGAACTTGGACCAGTATGGTAGAATTGAATTTAGCCACTAATCAGCTCACAAAGATCCCAGAGGATGTGTCTGGTCTTGTTTCTCTTGAGGTGTGTATAAAAGAGCATTTATAACTCCTTAGATCCTTCCACAGTCATCTCACTTACAAAGTTTCCAGTTAAAATAAGCAATTTCTGTTTGGGTGAAAATAATAATTAGAAATGTTATAGCTTCTCTCTTTTTTTAAATTTAATTTTAATTTATTAAAATATATTATTGATTATGCTACTACAGTTGTCCCCATTTTTCCCCCTTGGCTCCCCCTCTACCCAGTATGCCCATTTTCTCTGGTATTCACCTCCCTTTAGTTCATGTCCATGGGTCATGCATATAAATTATTTGGCTGCTCCATTTCCTATACTGTTCTTAACATTGCCCTGTCTATTTGCACTGAACCAATTTGTACTTTTTAATCCTTGCACCTTCTCCCTCATTCTCCCCCTACCCCCTCCCAGTTGATAACCCTCCAGATGATCTCCGTATCTATAATTCTGTTACGTTTTGCTTGTTTGCTTAGTTTGTTTTTTAGATTCAATTATTGATCGTAGTGAGATTGTTGTCATTTTAATGTTCATAGCTTTGATTTTCTTCTTCTTCTTAAATAAGTCCCTTTAATATTTCATGTAATAATGGCTTGGTGATGATGAACTCCTTTAGCTTTACCTTGTCTGGGAATCACTATCTAATCTTCCATTCTAAATGAGAGCTTTGCTAGACAGTAATCTAGGTTGTAGGTCCTTGCCTTTCGTCATTTTGATTACTTCTTGCCAGTCCCTTCCAGCCTGCAAAGTTTCTTTTGAGAAATCAGCTGACAGTCTTATGGGAACTCCTTTGTAGGTAACACACTGCTTTTCTCTTGATGCTTTTAAGATTCTCTCTTTATCTTTAACCTCTGTCTGTCATTTTAAATATGATGTGTCTTGGTGTGGCCCTCTTTGAGTTCAACTTCTTTGGGACTCTGTGCTTCCTGGACTTCTATGTCTATTTTCTTCACCAGTTTAGGGAAGTTTTCTTTCATTATTTTTTGAAATAAGTTAATTTCTTTCTCTTTCTCTTCTCCTTCTGGAACCTCTATGATTCAGATGTTGATACATTTGTAGATGTCCCAGAGGCTCTTTAGTACACTTGTTTTTTTTTTTTAACTCCTGTTTCTTGCTGTTCTGATTGAATGCTTCCTCCCCTCCTCCCCTCCTTATGTTCCAAATCATTGATTTGATTTTCAGCTTCATCTCCTCCACTGTTGGTTTCCTGTAGACTTTTCTTTTTTTCATTTAACATAACCTTCATTTCTGCCTGGGTCTTTTTTATGCTGTTGAAGTACCCAGTGAGTTTTTTGAGCATCCTGACAACCAGTTTTTTGAACTCTGCATCTGATAGGTTGCTTATCTCCATTTCACTTAGTTCTTCTGGAGTTTTACTCTTTTCTTTCACTTGGACCATATTTCTTTGTTGCCTCATTTTGGCAGCATCCCGGCGTTTGTTTCTGTGTATTAGGTAGAGCTGCTTTGACTCCCTGTCTTAGTAGTGTGGCCTATTGTAGAAAAGTGTACATATAAGTTATACGAGGCAGAGCCTTAGGTAATTGCCAGAGCTGAGCAACCCATGTCACCGCTCAGTGGCTCTGTGTGGGAGAGGGTTTGGAGAGGGGACAGTGCTGTTGCCTGGCTTTTAAAGTTTTGCCTGGGAGAAAGCTGTCTGCTGGCACTTGCCCTGCTGCCAGTCACCTCAGCCTCTCCCTGTGTGCCACTGGTGCCCTTCCAGCTGTTGCCCTGGTGCCGAATCCCAGTGTGTGGGTCTGCTTAGTTCCTAAGTCTGTTGTGGGCCCTTTAACAGGAGTATCCTGAGAATCCTGCAGTTTCTTCCCCTGTTCCACTCCCCACTGTTCTTTTTCTTTAGATTTTATTTATTTACATTTACAGAGAGGAGAAAGGAGGGAGGAGGAGAGAAAAACAGCAGTGTGCAAGAGAGATACATCAATTGGTTGCGTCTCGCACACCCCCAATCAGGGACCGGGCCCTCATCCCAGGCATGTGCCCTGACCGGGAATCACACTGGTGACCCTTAGGCTCACAGGCCAGCAGTCAGTCCACTGAGTCATGGTGTGGCCCCCCACTGGTTTTCACAGCCAGAAGTTACGGGAACTTACCCTCTTGGCACTGGAACCCTGAGCTGGTTGGTCTGGTCTGGGTCTGGGATCCCTTGTTCCCGAGGTGTCCCTCCTGATTTTCATCCACCACACATGGATGCGGGACTGCCCGCTCCATGTCTCTATGCCCCTCCGTGTTGCTGTGCCTCTTGGTGCCTCTCTGCTTCTCTGCCACTCCACCCCTCCACCCCTTCTACCTGTCTCGGTGAATGCAGCTTCTTTAAATCCTTGGTTGTTGGACTTCCACACAGCTTGAGTTTGTGACGAATCTGGATGACATTCGTTTCGTAGTCTCATAATTTTTGCTATAGTTGGGCTAGGTGAAGCGTGTTTACCTATGCCCCCATCTCGACTGGAAGTCCAGAGCTATCTTAAATGTACAACCCTATTAGGATGATGAGGTGATGACTTAATCTGGGCTCAGTGCTTTTGAATTACTCTTACCCACTAAAAGCTGGTTAGTTGGAATGCTATGAAGTCTCTTTGAAATAAATAGTATCTAAAACTTACCATATTTAGAACATATTTTTTTCCCTTAATTGTTGAAGAACTCTACACCAACTCTATCAGAATAATTATGGGTTTCTCATGCTGGCATTCAGAACCCTTCATACAACTCTGGCCTACTTTTCCATCCTAATTACTCACCTACTCTTTTATTTAGCAAATAGATTATTTTATTTATTGGAAATGTATATATTTCTTGATCTGTACATTTAGTCTTATTGCTTTTAATATCTAAAATACCCTCTTATTCCTTTTTTTCCTCTTAAAATTCTTTTCTGTAATTAAAGGTCCATCTTATTGTCACCTTCTTAGTCAAGTACGATTTTGCTTGCCTCTGAGTCCCTATAACTTTCATTCTTTTGATGAGAAAGCTTACTAATAGTAAATACTTACTTTAAAAAATTTTCTCTGTGTCAATATTTTCTAAAAGTCTGATTTCTTCTTGTGTTTTTTTAATGTAGTAAGGTGAAATAGTATGGTATAATGGTTAAAACATGAGCTTTGAAGCCAAACAGATCTGAGACTCTTTTCTTATGAATTTAACCTTTTCAAACTTCAGTTTCCTAGCTGTGAAATGGGGATAATATGTAGTATTTTTCTTGTAAGGTTGTAGATTATGCATTTAGTATAGTGCCCTACAAATAGTAAACTCAATAAATAATAACTGCTATTATTATTTTCTTGGTCTTTATTGTATATGTTTATTTTATTCTCAGTAGTGTAACTTTGAAAGAAATAAGTTGGTACAAAAAATTAGCCAGACCTTATATAGATCTTCCCATTTAGTGTTGTTTTCACTGGCCTCTTCCCCAGCATTTTCTCCCTACATCTGCATTGTAACTTCCATTGAGAACGACGGCTGTCTTCTTCAACCTTTGTTTTCCTCATCAGTACATTGTAGGATGTCTTATAATGTAAATAAATATACCACACATGACAACTGTGGTGGATTGGTATAGGCAGTTTAGAAGTCATTTGTTAGCTCCATCCAATGATGGTTTCTATGGGATTTCGATAAATAACTGGTTTTCTATTAGACATTTATAACTATTCAGCATCAAAATACCATTAACTGTATGAACCTTAATACAAGTAGGTAGTAATTGTGTATGTTTTTGTAAGTTAATAATTATATATATGTTTAATTTAGTTAAATTCTTTACTTTTGCTTATATTAGTTGTGATCTAAATAAAATCTGTTTTATTTACAATAACTGGTGATTTTTTAGAATAGTAAGTTAAGTGTTTTATGTGATATAATTGAATTATTACCTTTAATATTCAATGTTTAGAAAATTAGCATTGCTTAATAAATATTAAGCCAAACAACGGTAATAATAATTACGTTTTATGAGTTGACAAACACTGTCAATAATTTCTGCTTAGGTTCTAATATTATCAAACAATCTTCTAAAGAAGCTTCCTCATGGTCTTGGAAACCTTAGGAAGTTAAGAGAGCTGGATCTAGAGGAGAACAAATTGGAATCCTTACCAAATGAGATTGCTTATCTTAAGGATTTACAGGTAAAACATTATCCTGATGATTTTGTTATATGATTAAAATTTTGGGGATGCATTCCAAATTGCACATTTTTCTTAAAAATTTGCTCTAGTTCTTGGACTGGATAGATTTTCCTGTTAGAGCATTAGGACTAAGTTTTATGTTCATTTAACCTCTTTGCTTTTGTCTTCCTAACAAATGATATTTTTTGAAAGAAAAACTTAAGTGATTCTTGTCCTATCCATTCTAATTTCTCTGTTTATGTTATTGGATTAGTGTAGATGTATTGTTTTAAATTTACATCAGTTGTTGGAAATATGTGTGTAACCATCTTTTATTATGTTGATCTTTTAGAAATTAGTCTTGACAAACAACCAGTTGACCACTCTTCCCAGAGGCATTGGGCACCTTACCAATCTCACACATCTAGGCCTCGGAGAGAACCTGCTTACTCATCTTCCTGAGGAAATTGGTAAGAAGGCTTTGGATGCTTGACTCTATTAATAACTTATTCTTTCTGTGCTCAAGTAGTATTTCAGATAATTATGACAAATCTGTTTTTTGTTTTTAAATCCTCACCTGAGGATATGTTTTACTGATTTTAGAAAGAGGGGAAGGGGAAGGGAGAGAAGACAGGGGAGAGAGAGCAACAGCAGTTGGTTGTCTCCATTATACACCCTGGCCCAGGGTTAAACCCACAACCTTTTAGTGTATGGGACAACATTCCACCCAGCCAGGGCCCTGCTGTTTTTGTCAGCTGAGGTTCCAGCATGCTCAAGGTGTCTCTGCTGTGCTATTCTATTTTATTCTATTCTATCAAGCACCGGTGGTTGGAGGGTTGTTTGGTTGGTTTTGGTTAGGTGTCTTCATAGGGTTAAATTTGTATTTGAGAATGTTTTTGCATATTTATATTTCTAATAGGTATAACCTTAGTTTCAAAGAGCTATTTTATATTTTTTCCAAATTTAAAAATTACACAGGCTTGCTTTAAATTAGTATCGTCTTATGTCAAAAGAACATTTTTATGAGATTTTAGGATTAATAATAATATTTGATGAATGTTAATATTTGAGAATACTTTGGAATTTTCTAAGTGTTTTCATATCTGTTACTTCATATAATCAACGTAACCACTTTGAATTTGAGGCAGTGCAAGTTGTAATTCCATTTTATAAAAAGAGTTAATTAAGGTCACATATTGGTTTTTAAATTAGTAATTTTATTAACTATGAATTATAAATTAACTATAAATTAGTAATAGCCATGCTGTTCCATAGGCGCTATAGATTGTTGATTAAGAATGGTTTTGAAGTAAAACAGACCATTCAAAGTCTGATTCTGTAGCTTTGAATAAGGTAGGGAGACCCTCGGGTTCAAGTGTCCTGTTTGTAAAATAAGGATGATAATAGTAATTTCTCATAGGGTTGCTCTGAATATTAAAAGAATATTAACTGTAAACAAACCCATTATATTAGTCCTCTACATACCACTATAAAATAACACAAAGTTTGAAGTTTAAAAATTGACAACACATGAGTTAACTTTCCACTTTTATTTCTAGTATATTTATTCAGCTGGCCTCATGCAGTTGCTTGAGACATTTGCCTAGAAAGTATGAGTATCCTAAGACAGTCTAGGAAAAAAATTTTTAAAGAGTATATAAATTGATTTTTGGCTTACTGCCAAGTATGTGGTAACTGTCTTAGTAAAAGATTTATACCAAGTAACAAAAATCTTTCCATGTGAGAAATGTATTAATAAGAGAGATTGTCATATTGTCCACAACAGAATAATTATAGGTACCGACTGTACAACAGACTTGCCTTTGGAGTTTCCAAAATAACTCTCCAAGCTTGAAGAGATTCTGATTTAATTGGTATGGAGTGTGACCTGGATATTAGGGTTTTCAAAATCTCCCCAGTTGTTTAGAATATGCAGCAAAGTTTGAAATCCACAGTTGTAGAGAGTTTTAAAATTAGGAGAAGAAAGTAAGAGGAAATGGGTATTTCAGTGTATATAATGTATAGAATAGCATCATGCCATTGAAATTTTTTTAGTAGTAACTAATTTAATAATAATAATAATTGATTTGGTTTTTTAAAACAGGTACACTGGAGAACCTAGAAGAACTGTATTTGAATGACAACCCCAACCTGCATAGCCTTCCCTTTGAGCTGGCTCTGTGCAGCAAGCTTTCAATCATGAGTATTGAGAACTGTCCACTCAGCCATCTTCCACCTCAGATTGTTGCTGGAGGTCCTTCTTTCATCATTCAGTTCCTAAAGATGCAGGGTCCATATCGTGCCATGGTCTGATACAAATCTGCTGGTCCCACACACTGTTCAAAAATAGACTGCCATTAATGTTTCACAGCTATATCTGTATCTATTTATGTAGATATTGATATATTTGGCAGATTTATAAAGACTGCATTATGTGTTTCTGCTAATAGAGGAATCATAGCCATTTAGATTTTTTTTAATTCTGTACAAAAGGCTTATATAAGTTTTCTTTGCTGACCTTGGATATTTTTCTGTTTGTAATATGATATGCCAGTTTGCTTAAAACATTTGTAAACAAATTATGAATTTATTAAATTTAAGGGGCAGAGGTAGTATAGTTATACTTTCTCTTAGCAAATGGGTAAACAATTTTGTTGCAACTTTTCATAGGCATTTTCCCCTTACCAATTGTCAGACCTTTATAGTATTATAGGCCATGAAGGTAGAATTTTTCTTTAACTTATTTTGAAATTTGAGATTTAAATTTTATATATTGTTTACAGTCAGAGTAAATCACTGGATTTTTGTTGTTGTTGTTTTGATTTGCTCTGTTTTAATCAGTCAGATCTAGAGTTTATATCATCTAAAGAATTGCATTAGCTGATTCAACTATTAAAAGATACTTGTTTTTTGAAACAACTGGCAAATTGAAGATACAGGCAGAAATTCTAGAATTCCTTTCATCGTGATTCTCAGATCAATTGTGAAGCAAACTGTTTGACAGGAGTCTTTGGGGTGGGTGGGGGGAGGGCACTGAGACCTTTTCTAGTACAAATGTCTTTTCTTAAGTTTGGGGGAAACACAAAGGAAGTTTCATTCTTAAAAGTTGCAGGTCCACAAAATAGAACAGAATAATTTAGCAAAAAAATACACATAAACACACATTCTATATATGTATATACAATGCTATATAGATATGTATTTATTATATCATAAACTACATTAGGCAACTTTAAGGATTTCTCCCTAGCCTTGTACAATGAAAATGAATGTTTTTCTTTGAACACTGCAATATATGTATGTTCCAAGGTTATTTAACAGTGTACTATGGTTTTATATCTTGACTTGCCTTGTACATCTTTTCAGTTCTGGAATATCTGTGTCTAAGCACACTATCTTCACACTGTGCTGTATTGCTGCTGAACTAAATGCACTTTTCCCCACATGTGGGGCACTGGCTTCAAACAATTCAGTTCAGTACCATTGATTTTAATTTCATCTTTCCTTTCTTGGTAGTTGCTAATATACTTATGGAAAAGAGGCACATTGCGTGGAAGCCATTGATAGTTCAGTGGAAGTTCTGTAAGATGTGCACGTGCTATTCGATGTGTTTTCTTTTGCTCTACTATTTTAAGGCTGGCTGTGTTGTCAGTGCGAGCCCCTTATTCAGTACTCTGACTTTTGGTAGGGCCAGTCTCGGTCGATTTAATTTTTGAAGAGACTCACAGAGCAAGTACTTTCTAGATACCATCCTAAAAACACTTACCATATAATGAATAGCTATCATGAGTAATTACATGTTGCTGCTTGGATTTCTTTTTTTACTTCCTTTTAGATGGGCATTGTGTCTTAAACCATTTTTTAATTAGGACCATGATATAAGGATAGAAATTTTGAGTGTTGTTTTGCCTTTCCTGGTGCTCAAAATCAGGACTAAGTTTGAGTTGGAAACTGTATTTGTAATTGGCAAATTATTAAGGAGCAACTAAGGAATTGAAGGCAGGTGAAGATATAAAACCCTAGAATGCTTATATGTGCTGTAAAACTATTGTAGATATCACTGGATTTTACCAAGTAATATCCTTTCTTCTTTTTTTCCATCTACTGTGGCTTTTCTGTTAAAATTTTGTTTATAAAAGGAATTTGTTTATTACAGCTCTACCTGGAGCTTGTGTGTATGTGTGGTTTTTAAAAATCTCATATCCAAGTGTGCTCATGTATTGAGATGATGGAACTTGAATTTTAAAGGGAGTAACCTAATGTCTTTTTTTCTTTTTGAAAAAATGGTTATTGTTCCTTAAAAATGAAAATAGATACAGTTTTTTTAAAAAACATTTTGGTTCCCCTACCTTCATTTATATTGATCTGTAACAGATGCAAAATGATCAAAATCTTACATGTAGAAGTGATGTTATAGGCAAACCGTATATATAGATGAGGAGTTATAATACTTTTTTACAAAGCATAAAACATGTGTCCTAAGTATGGCTGCCACCTTGTTAGAGCCCATGAATTTTATTAATTTTATTACTTCTTCTAACAAGAAACTAAAGTGGACTTTAATTGGTATACCCTTGTGAAATCAAGATATTTAATATTAAAGTTAGAATATAAGGGATATTGTTGACTACATGTGTGATAATACTTTTCCTAAACTACAGTACGGCTACTCAGCATGTCCCAAATTTTTCTTTTTAAAGAAAAATTATCTTTTAAAGAAATTAGGTTAGTCTCTCCATGAGGTGCGGTAACTTTAAAAAAAAAGTCATAGAATGTTACATTGCTCTAAACTTTGCCTTTTGTTAATCTACAAAATGGAGCAAAAGTAGGTTTACAGTTGTGCATATGGGAAATATATAATAATAAATAATAATATAAGAATAAACTGTTTTATGTACTCACAACTATAAACCTACTTTTGCCCCACCCTGGAGAGTAGGAAAACAGCAATAACTAGGTCAAACAGGCCTTCTGTGGTAGTTTACTACTGTTTAAATCCCAAGTGATTGTTTCATATAGAAAGAAGGGGACGATCCTGAATAACTTAAGGACTTGATGGATACAAATGAAAGTGGTAGAAAATAGAAATTCTTGGAGGAGAAAATACACATAAAACATTTATTTGTACTTATATTAAAAGATGGGTGATTGGAATAAGCTCAAAATATAATTGCAGATTTCTAATTTATCTTGTAAAGTCTGAATCATTTAAAATGGATAAACTGTTATACATCCCAGTTTATCTAGTCTTTCTCCAATACCTTTGTTATAGCTTTTACTTTTCATCTCAGTTATTGCTAAGCCATGTGTATGGAATCCACATTCCAGCTTGCAGAATTTGTAATTGTTTATCAGTAAGAATGGGTTGTGGTTAAAGCATATAAAATGGGACTCTTTGAAATGGAAAGGGGGCACTACTGATTGTTATACTGGGCCAGCAACCATACATCAGAACTGTCTCTGGAAAATGAGGATGTGTGATTACTCTTGCATGATTAAGCCGAGGTAAAGCAAATGGCACAATCCAAAAATAGGCAGAAGAACTTATAAAGAAAGATTTCCTTCTTCCTATACTAGAGGATAAGTAGTATACCAAATATCTTAGCTAAAATGTTTTTCTTGCTTTATTCTTTTGGTTAGTTTAACCCTTAAGACCCAATTTGGGCCATTGGAAAATGTGACAATATTTGGTTGATTATCAGATCTCTGAGAATTTGAATATGTAGAGTTGTGACATTGATTTGATATCTAAGGGAATATCTTAAATGTTGTTAGATTAATAAAGTATTATGAGAATGTTTTATAAAATAGTTATCAATACTTTGTTATTGAACGGAATGCCTTCTAAAGCTGATAACACTAATTCTAAGGAAACATTTATGGGTTTATTTTAAACTTTGAAATATAAGTTAAAATATAAATAAGTGTTTTGAGCGGGTGATTTTTAACTTTTAAAATTGAAGTTTGAAAAAAAATTTGAAGTTGGTCATTATTATCCTTAAAAGGACTTTCTCTTCACACACTTGTTAATTATTCTGCTGACATTGTACATTCTAAATGTCAACTTTTTAATGTAAGTTCTTGTTAGTGTGAGAACTTCAACTGGGTAGCAGTTTATCGCATTTCAGATGGGGGATTTTTAGAGTTTGGCAGGAGGAAAAGTGTCCACTGTGGAGAGTAGCACAGACAGCGCCGTCATGTCCAGGTTTTGCAGACTGTGCAGAGTAGCCACCACCACGTGTTGGGGGGTTGTGGATATACAGATCACACCATGGATTTGTATGTTTCTTATGAAAGTTTTCAGCAGATGGCAATAAAGTGCCTTGTTCTAACAAAAATCAGTATCATGTCAATTTTCTGAGAAATGGAAGTAAAGAGTCTTAAGGAAGGGCCATTTCCTCCCTCAGTTGCACAGTGGTGCTAGTGGGCTAATAATAGGGAGGTTTCATCTTCATGCAGACTTTAAGAGCTCCAGCCTAACAATCCTAATAATAAATGAATAATATTTAAATGACATTATATACATTTTATATGATACAGGTATTATGAAAAATTATCTTGGAAAACCTAATTAGAGTCTTAGGTACTTCATCAGTGATCATTATTCATATTTTGTATGTTACATAATTTACTTTTTATCATTACTGGTGCTTTTTATATGGAGAATTTAACCTTCCACTGGCCTAATCAGGCTTATATACAAATAACATTCACATTAGTTGTTAATACCATTTTCTTTTCATGATTTTGTAAAGATTATGCTTCAGTAAGTCTGTTCACCTAGCTAGCACTTACAACCTGGTGCCCCCCGCCAAAGGGAATGTGTCTGGGTCACACTATGTAATAGTCATTTGTAATAGAATAGTATACTAATGGGCAATTTTTCCTCATTCCATGGTTATCTTACCTCAGAAATCATTTTATCAGAGTTCAGAATGTTGTAATGGCTCAATAAGAATATAACAAAGTATTTTGTATGATGAATAGTATCCTTTGATTATATTTTAATTTGCATGCTAGAACTTGTTTTTAATTAGTTACACGGTAATTTGCACAGTACACAGTTCTTAAGGCACACATTTGAACTCTGTAAAAATAATACCTAAAAACAATATGTAACAGTTTTGACTTTTCTCTTAGTGAAGATCAAAGTACCACTGATGTTTAACAGGTTTTGTGTTGTGGTACGTACTTGGCTATTTTGGGTTATGCGATTCAAGGCTAAAAGGTATAAACAGCCTTCAGAAAATGTGCTTTTAACTTGAACTATTAGTTATTTTCACTATGTAAAAATTATTGTTCTTTTGTAGTCATTCTGTAGTAAGGTATTCAATATAAATAATGTATTTGTAAATGTTTTGCCGTTGAGACTTTTAAAGAATTTTCCAATGCTATAAGTAACTGACGTTGCACATGACATCTTTGCCACGTCATTGAACCAGAAAAATGTGAAACTAAGAGCGAAGACTCTTCACTGTCAGTCTGGAAAACTTTAAAACAACAAACGTCATGCATGACGTGTACAAAAGTAGTGCATCAAAGATGCGACAAAATACATGGTCAAGAGTGACCTTCAGTGTAGTTATGTATTTTGTATTTTCTGTTTATGAAGTTCAGAACTATGGCTTGCGGCGGGGGGGGGGCAGTTAAACTATTAAAATACACAATGAATGTATTCTGTAATGAAGGCCGACCTGTAATGGAGACATTAGAGCCCATTTTAGCCCTCATGAAAAAAAGGCTTTTTCTGTTTTGTAACTTTTCATACATTCTCTCTGTTGTTTAAGATGTTGTGGTAACAAAAGGTGGAAATTAAGTGCAGGATTCCAAGAAAAAAAGTTGTGAACTAATAACATTATTTGTGTTTTTAATTGTTTAATGAGAACAAAAGCTATAAAAGAATTCATCCAGTGGGAACTATTTAATTGGCTGCAGAAAACTTATTAGGGAAGGTAACAGATATGAGTCTTATGCACAACTTGATTAATTTTCATCTTTCAACATTTTTTGATACTTTTAAAAAAAAATCAGTGTCAACCTTGAGAAGAATGTGTTGAAGGAAATCAAAAGTAGAGATCAAGCAGCCAGGTGGGAGCCTGTTGGAGTAATCCAGGTGAGATGACAGTGGCTTTGAGTGGGATTTTATCAGTGGGGATGGAAGGAAATACACATTCAGGGCAGCCTTAGGAAGAGGTATTAGTAAGACCTCGTGGCTGATTGGAAAAGGTGAGTTAGAGAATCAAAGGTTACTCTCAAAATTATGGCTTAAGCCTCCGGGTGTATTTGCTAAACTATGGAAATTTACAGCAGGGCAGGTTCTTTGAGTTTGGGTGTGAGGAGAGGGTGTTCAAGTGACTGCGGACATCAGTTAGAGATGTCGGGTAAGCAACTGGGAGACACGATCCAGCATATAGATTACAACCGAAGCAGGAATTTCGTACAGAGAGCATGTAGAATGGGAAAAGGACGGAATCTCCTAGGATGGAATCCTGATCAACCTTTAACTTGTGGAGGCTGGGAGGAGCCTGCAGAGACTGAGAAGTAGCTACACTAGAAGTGGAAAGGAAACAGGAAATACACTTGATAAATAGACCTAGCCAATGTCATTGAGTTCAGTCTTACTAACCTCTCAGTGTATTCTGCTTCAATAGCATTTTATTTTCCACACCTTTTTCACCTATTTGTCTAGGACCTGCCCTATAAAAAGTGTTTGCCACTAACTAGCCACATGTGGCTTTTAAAATTCAGATTAAAGTTACATAAAAATTTCATTTCTCAGTTACACTAATCACATCAAGTTCTCAGTAACCATATGTGGCTGGTGACTATTACATTGGTATAGATACAAAACATCTGTCATCAAAAAAGTATGTTGGGCAGTGATCCTAGTTTGTAGCTACTTTATCATTAGTTTTCAGCCCTGAAACTTGAGAAGTTACACCAAGTGTGTGTTCCAGTTGGGCTTGTGTGCAATTTAGTTTCTGCAAAGAATTGGGTGGAGGGTGCCAGATGGGATTGTTAGGGGCAGCTCTTCCTGGTCTTTCTAATAATTCTTGTATGATTAATTATAATTATATTCTTAATTAAATTTGAGTTTCTTAAATCTTATCTCTAGAAATGTCACCTAAAGGTAGAACCAATTTTTCTTCATTGAAGAAAATTTGTTTGCTCTTTTCTACATTCTAATTATTCAACTGATTTATGGTGGCCTTTTCCCCTTTTTGGTATTTAACTCTGTAGTTAATCTTATAGCTCAGATTTGATATAACTGGCTAAGTCTGTGCACTTGATTTTAACTCATCTTTGAACAACACTGGCTTAACGGGTCTAGCTGAACTAGATTTTCATGGTCTTAGCCCTGTTAGCAAGAATTAGGCCTAGGAAGGAAATGTCTATATTTGGGAGGGGTACAAACATTCTGACTTGAGAAGAATACCATTATAAGATGTTTAGATTAAATTTAAGTGATAAAATGATTGACTCTTAAATGACTTGCTATCAGTTCATACTACTGTTTTTTTTACTAAAATTTAAAAAAATTGGCTAATTATCTTTCAAATTACAAGGGCAACAACATCTAATGGGAGAGTTAGTATAATAAATGTTACCTTCAAGTTAGGCAGTGTGAATTCCAAATCTTTATAAAGATACCATCTTGTTGAATACGAGGTCTGTCCAGACAGGAACCAGCCATGTACTATGAAAGAGACATTTATTGAAGAAGATACAAGAAACACTGTACATAAGACAGTAATGCCTCAGTCCCCTTCAAAGTAGGCACCCTGGGACCTCATATAGTTCTCCCAGTCACCATCAGCAGCCCTGTCATGTTTTCCTGAATGTCACTGATGCTCTAAAATCTCTTCCCTTTGAAAGGTGATTTTAGTTTTGGGAAAAGCCAGAAGTCATAGGGCAGCAAATCTGGGTTGTAGTGGGGCTGAGTAACTTGGGTGATTTGATGTTTCATGAAAAAATTGCACCAGATGTGATGCATAAGTGGGCAGTTGTGATGAAGCTGCCAATTACCAGTTGCCCATAGCTGCAGCCTTCTGAATCTGAATAGTTTCCAGGGAGGAATGTTCAAGCTTAATGCAAAATTTGATGCAGATTCATTGCTCTTCTTGCTCAGTCATCTTGAATGCGACAGCCACAGACTACACAAGCTCATTCAATGGCATCTAGCACCCCCACTGACTAGTACAGTGAAGTGGTCATTGTTCACACATGTGCATTGTCCATTGTCCTTGGTTGCCAGGTTACATCAAGGTTGTACAAACCATTCTTACATGAACAATGGCTGGATGTTTTCCACACAGATCACGTGTATGGTTACTTTAAATTTTCTTGTTGAGGTAATCTGAATGCTTGGATTTTTTTTCGTTTTTTTTATCAGTAACTTTGAAAACTAGTTAGAAAAACTAATTTTAATGCTATTTAAATCTTAGAGAGTTGGAATGCACAGTGTTTAAGCATCTAAATGTCCAAATTTGGTATGACTGAAGTAGCATTCAAAATACTTGGAATTAGCCTTTTAGTTTCTGAAGTGTAAAGATAATAATATGTTTATGTGACTACATATTGATGAGTATATGAGTATGGGAGAAAGATAGTCAAACCATAATGCTGAAAACATGAAGTGAGTTTTGTGTTTTGAGTCAGGCAGTGTGATTGGTTTGTAAAGAAGTTCCTGTCTTTGTTGATTTGAGATCAACAAAAATTCATTGTATTTTCTGAATTTTTACTTACCGTGGGTAATATGTCTTTTAACTAGCACTACTAAGTGCAAAATAATGTTTATCATATATCTTGACTTTTATATAGCCAAACACACACTATAGTGTTTATCATGTATCTTAAATATATATTATATAGTCAAACACACTACAATTTTTTGCCATTGAGGAGGTCACAGTCCAATGAATTTCACACCTGAGTCATCTACTTCTAAAAAATTAGGAATAACTGATTTCATTCAGAGTTCAATTTTTTTAACCTCCAAAGCACCTCCTGTTACTGCTTAATAATGGCCATCCTGAGGCAATTGAAAATATTGGTTGCCTTTTAAAAAAGTACTGACAGACTTTTGTTTATGGAGAATAAAATATTAATGTGAAGAGTTATGTATGAGCCTGGGTTTAGAATGATTACCAGTTTCTTTTAAAATGTTGGTAACTTTTTTCTGTGAACATCAGCTTAGATTCAAATAATCTACATATGTTGGCCTTCAATACCAACTTCAAGAAAACACTGTATAATCAAGAATTCTTCTAAGTAACTCCTATTTATTTGGGTTGCAAATGAAAACTCAAAGCCAACTGTTTCTAGTTTTCTTCTTTCATACAGTGATAACTAATCCTGTCACTTCCCCAGGGCATAAACACTGCATTCACTAGGTGTCATTGTAGATGTCTGAGTAATAAGCTTTACTTTCTTGACCTGTACACACTCTTCTTAGAGATTACATTTCCCCAGCTTTTCAAATACATTTGAATACCATATAGTAAATAATAGCTTAAAAAATACACAATTCTAAAATATACAAATAATTATTCCAAGTTCTAAGTTCAAAAGTTTGTTTATACCCAAGAGTCTTGGCAGTTAATAAATTTTATATACTATTATCTGTTCAGGAGTAAATTTTAAAACATTTATTTAAAATTTCAGTCCCTGGAATTGGCATGGGCTGTACATTTTATTGAGGATTGTTAAGGACTCAAGTTACTTTTGAACCTTTAAAAACTTGACAACCTTGGTGATCATTTTTTCACACTTGGTTTGGGTTATATTTAGGTTTTTTTTTTTTTTTTTGAGGAATCAGTTGTATATTATTTTAAGTAACTAAGCTAATTTCATTTTTTTCCTTGCCATGTCCTTGGTTTTTATGTAAATCTGACTTCATTACCTCTTTTCAAGACGAGGGAATACCCAGGAAAACGGCATGAGTTAATGCACCGATGCAGTATCGTGCCCACGATGAATCCGGGTCTGGGTCTCCTGACTCCTCAGGCAGCGTTCTTGCTCCTCCGCTGCCTTGCCTCCCCGTCCGAACCACAGCATTTCCACTGCTCTGATTGAAATATGTGAACCTGGTGAAAGCCTAATAAGTGGAGCCTTCATTAAAACACGTTCACCAGGTGGAAGCCAAATCAAACAAATTTTCCTCCACTAAGAATCTACAAATTGGACACAAATCTGAACAATTTAGATTGAATTCTACACTTCTAATCCTCTTAAACCAAATGCAATATACAAGTGACAGACTAAGTGCTAGACTGAAATCTATTAAGTCTATAATGTATAATGTATATACGTAACTGCTGCTATTTCTATGTAATCTTTTTTGGTGATTACAGGTGAATGATAGAATTTTTGTTTTGGACACAGTGAAGGATTGGTGACTTTAGAGTTCAAAGAAAGCACATGGACTACTTGTCAGAGATTTGAGGTGACAAGGCAAACTGCGGCCCCCAGAACTGGAGAGAGAGGCAGACACAGGGAGTCACAACCACCAGAGCAGAAGCCCATGAGCAAATCTATACCCAGGCATATCATGTCCAAGTGGCAGGAAAAAAAGATATATTAAAAAGATAAAAAAATCTCGAGGGAAGAAGAAAAAACACCATGCCTGTGGAGAAGCAAGGAACAGGATTGTGTCAGACTTGTCTTTGAAATCATGCAAAAAGGGTGAAGCATTTTGTGTTGAGAGAAAGAAACCCACCAGCTGAGAGTTCTGTACCCTATGAAATTCTCATTTAAACGGAGAAATACCTTCTCACATGAATTGAAATTTGGGGAATTTGTCAACAGTGGACCTGACCTGCCTTCTAAGAATTGCTAAAAAAAGTTCTGAGGTGAGAAGGAAAATTATATTGGTCAGAATCTTAATCCACTGTACATAAAGAAAGGAAGAGCATTAAGGAATAAATGAAAGTAAAATAAAAGCATTTTTCTTGTACTTAACTGATCTAACAAATTCTTCAAAATAGTGATAATGTATTTGGTGGTTATAGATTATAAGTGAAATAAATGACAGCAGTGTCACAAGGGATGGGAGAGGAATTGCACACACCATTATGAAGTACTTGCCCTACCCATGAAGTGATGTAATGGTTACTTGAAAGTGGACTTGGACTAGTTGTAAATGTATTTTGCAAACTCTAGGGCAACCACGAACAAAAGTAAAGCGTATACTTAATATGCTATGAGAGGAGAGAAAATGGAGTCTCATAATATACTCAAAACACAGAAGGCAAGAAAAGTATGGAAGACAAAAAAGCAAAATTTATATATAGAAGCTAGATATTAATCCAACTATATTGATCACTAAGTATCAATGGTCTGAATACACCAATTGAAAGAGATTGACACGGTAGGTAACAAGGCCATATGTTGCCTAGAAGAAACATTAAATATAAAGACATAGATTAAAACAAAAGGATGGAGAAAGATATACCATGCTAACACTAATAAAAGTTGGAGTGGCTGTATTAATTGAAGATAAAGCGAACTTCAGAATAAGGAAATGTATCAGAGATAGGCATTGCAGCATTTTAAAGAGATCATGTCTCTAAAAAGACATAATTCCTAATGTGTAGGTGCCTCACAGACCACCAAAATGTGTGAGGCACAACTGGCAGAACTGACTCTAGGGAAATCAATCCCCTCTGACATGTGGAAATGTCAATACCCCTCTATCTGTAAGGGACAGACCCAGCAGTCAGAAAATCGGTGAGCGGGCTTGGGCTCAACACCACCGTCGGTCAGCTGGATCTAACTGACATCTACAGACTATTCAGCAGAATACATACTCTCTTCCCAAGCTCCCACAGAACAATCACCAAAAATAGACCACTTTCTGGGTCATAAAACACGCCTATTCACAAGTTTAAAAGAATAAAAATACGGGGATGGGAGACAGGTGGAGGTGGAAGAGGGCATAGGGGGATAAGTGGTCATGGAAAAAGAAAAAAGAGAGAAAAGAATAGAAATCATACAAGTATGTTCTCAGACTGTAATGGAATTAAACTAGAAATCTGCTACTGTTTACTATTTAAGTAGTTACTTTTTGAATTTTTTCCAGATGTTTTAGGTGTGATCAGTGAGAGAAGCTGTGACAGGGTTACTCCTTGTTCGATGCTGAGAATGGGTTTTCCTTTTAAAATGTATTCTTTATTTCTTCATGATTGGATAAAGGAATGCATCACCGGAAATATTTGGTGTTCTTTAAAAAGCTCAGTTATTTTATTTACAACTTGGAGCATACATGAGGCCCATGCAGAAAGGACCCCTCTCAGAGACGTACCACCCAGGCGGCAGGAAGTCTCTCTGGTGATCATTCACGTCAGTGTCTAGCACTCAGTCTGGCTCACAGTAGAGAATCAATACAGAGCTTCTGTGAAATTAAAGCTCTAACGTTCATTTTGGCCAAGCATTCCGTTTACACAGAAGAGAAACTTACTCCAATAGACTGAAGTGAACGGGGGAAGTAGTTCTGGGGGTTCTGAAATCTTAGGGAATCTGAGAATAAAAACAAGAGGTCTGTCGCAGCTTCATAGCAATCAAGTCTGGAATCTGGAGTGCTGGGAAAACCAAGGCAGTGGAGGACTCCCTGGTTCCTCACCTCTGGTGCTCGCTGTGCATTTGCCTACTTCTCTTGCCTCCACTGGTAAAGAAAGAGGAAAAGAAACCAGGCCTTCAGGGAGAGCATTGCAGCCACAGCATCAGCCTTGCCCAAAGACAGCTCTGCCCCTGGCTTGAACTGTTTTTTGTTTGTGTGAATTAATCCATTTTTGCCTTATTTTAGCCAGTTTTAGTTGGGCTTTCTATTGCTAAAAAACCCCAAACAAACAAAAACAAGCATCCCGAAACAGCATCACACTATTTACCCTACTTATTTAAAGTTCCATCAGCTTCACGATCCTGTGACTCTCTTCTCTCCCCTTGGCTCTTTCTACACCTCCAGTCTGGTCCACATCTGACTCAGAATCAACAGGTAGATGTAAATCCTGCTTTTGAAGTACCTGAAGAAGGTAATTCCCAGTTTTCATCTCACAAATGTGAGTCCTTAATGACCTTGCTGGGAGGCTTCTCCTAAGTGCCATTTTCTTGGGTCTCTGAACTTCATTGATTTTGTGCCTCTTCTTTGGGAGCTAATAATGTAAGGAACTGCATGTGTGTTCTTGTTACGACGAACAGATCGAAAACCTTTGACCTCCACCCCACCTTCTCTGCTGTTCACAAAAAAATGCCTGTTAAAGTCGTATTTTCCCACTTTCACTTTGTTTTCAATTGGTATTTCTCATGCTAATTTATTAGCTGTCAAACTTTAATAGAACAATTTTAGAATCTATTTGCATGTCTGAGGAAAATTCAAATTAATAAAGGAGAAAGTGTTGCCAAATAAACAAATATTCCTAATGCATAATGAGCACCTATTAAATACCAAACACTGCGTTATGTATTTTCCATGCATTTGCTCACTTAACCTTCATTTAAGAGTGTGCATGAGGTAGGGACAAGTTTTTTCCCCATGTCCATATGAGGAAACTGAAGTCCAGAAAGTGAATTCATAGTTTTTAAGGGACAGAACGAGGACCAGAACTCAGGTTTGTTTATTGTACTCCGAAGACCAGATCCCTAATGACTTCATTCTTATGCCTCCCCAGCAGGGGACCCTTTAGGAAGGAAGAGCGTGTACTTTTGTCATTAACTAGGGACAATGGAAAAAAAAATCATTTCTAGGGAGCAGTGATAGCAGACCACCTCTTAAATACTGTATATGTGAGCGTGTGTGTGTGTGCACGTGTGTGTGTGTTTCAGGCACCATGTCTCCTTGGTTTCCTTGAGTAAATGGGAAGGGTGAGTCACCTTACCTAATTAGATTAACGGGATGTTAGTTTAAGAGTTATTAGTTAATGTTGGTGACAGTTAGCTCCTTTGCACCCAAGAGCCAGTGGACCTGGCTCACCTGTTTTCCTGAGAACAAACAGCCATCACTCACCACGACTGTTTCAAGCCACACTTTTCCTTACTATGCTTCTGGACACAGCAGGCAAGATACTTGCCCTGGGTTTGGGGGAAGGGACACTTATTTGTGAGGACCAACCTGGAGGACCGAAGGAGGTGGTGGTAAGGTTTGTATATGTGCACAGCCCTCACTAGTCACGTTTTAATGGAAACACAAACATGTCCTGCAGGTCTGGGCTGCAGCAAAGAGCCAGAGGGGAGCCCAGCCTTTCTCAGCATCCTGGGGGCTGAGAGGATGCTGGCACGGACCTCTGTCATTTGGTCTTGGCCAGAGACGGAAAACACCTGGCTTCATCTTTCTTCCAGGCTGGGGCAGGATGGGCTGGCACTTGAGAATCTCTTTGATGTGGGGGTGGGGGGTGGGGGTGGGGGGTGGCAGGACTTCTCGCTTGTTTTTGTGAGTGCGGCAGGACTGACTTGGCAGTTGGATGAGACGCACAGCTGGTGGTAGAGAAAGCAGTTCCTCCGACAACAGTCTCGGAGTCCACGCTTTGCTTTTTTGGCTTACCTCCACCTCCAGTAACAATGTGATTCCAAGGGCTCCGGCACAGGTACAAGGAAGTGGAGGAATTAAATCAGGGCTCAAAGGAAGCGATAGATTTTTTTCCTCGTGACTGCCTCCTGCCTCGGTGTCAGCAACACAGCTACTTGACAGATGTTTGCTTCCAGCTGCGTGCATGGCATGGACGGCTGCACGAACATTGTGTTCCCCACATGGTCATGGTGTGCAGATGGGTGAGTGTGTGCTTAAGGTCTGTGTGCGTGGGTGTGTGTCTGAACTATTGTTTATGAGGGTTATATCACAGCCTGGGAGTCCAAGCTGATGGGGGCATGTAGTTTTTTCTTAGTCAAGTCTTCAAAGAACGCCCCCCCCTCACCAAAAAAAACCCAAACCCAAAACAAAAGTAAACTATTAATACCATCACTACCCAGTTCCTCACTCATTTTAAAGTCAGGGTATATTTTGGTGTCATTTTGCCTGACTCTTTAACTGCAGATACAGTTCCAGGTTGTAATAAACCTGGTTCAGGTATGCTCTGCGCATACAAAGGCAGATAGGACAGTCCTTTCCTCTTACTAGGCCATCAGAAGGAACCTGTACAGAAGGAACAGGTGAGGTGGTGCAATAAGGGTTCACCTAAGCTGTGGAAGAAAGAGGAGGGTGGGGGCTGCTCCCACCAGCGGCTGGAGGCCAGTGGTCTCAGCTGGACAACCAGTTTCATTGGGAACTGTAGTGTCCGGAACTTCCTCCAATGCAGCAGGCATCGTTACATGGAGTAAAAAAAAAAAAAAAATCTTGTCCTATACTGTTTTGCTCCAGTGGTCATGAATGGGCAGGGAGGATCTGCCAGCTTGTCACCACTCTCATTCCTGGTGACCCTCTGGCTGGTTCCCCTTTGTCATTGTGGCAGAGGGCGGAGATCCTCAGAAAAGGAGTTAGAAATCTTGTTGGGCTTATAATCAGGAAACATGGAGTCCGGGTCCGCCCCTGCTGCTTATTAGCTGGGCAGTCTCCTAGTCCCTCAGAGCCTTGTCCCCACCTGCAAATGTCGGTAATGACAGCTGCATGTTAGGGTTGTTTTGGGAACAACATAAAATAGCTGGCACATAAACTGCTCAGCATTGGGCCTGACAGGGAGTCAGTGCTAATACATGGTATATATGTATGTATTTAATTCTCACCCGAGGACATTTTTTCCCCATTCCATTTAGAGAGGGAGGGGGGAGGGAGGGGGAGGAGAGGGAGAGGGAGAGGGAGAGAGAGAGAGATGAAAGAGAAATATCAATTGGTAGCCTCGCCTATGTGCCCTGACTGGGGATCAAACCCACAACAGAGGTGTGTGAACTGACCAGGGAGTGAAACAGCGACCTTCTGGTTTATGGGATGGCTTTCCAATCAACTGAGCCACACAGGGTATATTTAGTTTTATGACTAGTGGAAATAATAATGGACATCTGTTTGTGTGCTCAGACCTGACTCTTCCTCAGGCTGCAAAAGGCAACACGGGCTATCCCCTGTTCGTTCTGCCTGTCAGATCTCTGGTGGGCTGTGGCACCCTCCTAGCTGTCCCACTGTCCCACCAGCACAGCAGTTCTCAATCTGGGACCCATTCTCCGTGGCTCCGGTTGGCTTGATAAATGTCTCCAGGTCATTTGAACCCTCTCCCTGCCCTCCACTGAGAGGTATTGCTTAGTGCAATGAGCCTTCAGCAGTGTGCTTGTGAGCTTCCCCCCAGGAGCTCTGTCGGAATACGCACACTGCTGCCCGCTGCCATTCATCCGGCTTGAGTCATGGTTATCCTGGTGGAGCGCTGGTAAGTGTGTTGGACCTTTCTGGGCAATGCTGCTGTACAGGCCTGATGTACAATGCTGATGATGCGAAGAGCTGCTGCCTCGTGGGTGTCTCTCTGCTCAGTGCCGTCTCACTAGGCTAGCATAGCCTAAATCTTCTAGCGAAGATGATCATGTCCAGTAGCTTTTCAGAGCTCAGAGATTCTGACCCTGTGCGTCAAACTAAGGAGGCAGAGCCTTTGCTAATGAGGTACACATGGCAACAGGACCTCTGCCTATAAATCGACTCTGCATATGGCCCTGGACACGATGCATACCAACATTGTGTATTAGCCTAGATCCCTGAAAAGCCTGTTTCCATTGCAGGAGAAAAGACTCCAAACCCAGGAATTAAACCAACTGGCTGTTGGGGAAGCATTTAAAAAAAATGTGGCAAGAGGTGTCATGCACAGTAGTAGCAGAGATTTCAAGAAAGAAAAGCACCGTGGTCTCTGTTTTCATTTCCCCTTTTGCTGCTGAAGTGAGGCAGGAAGGAGAGCAGCGTGTTAGTGTCGGCGACTGGTGCCGAGCGGGGCAGTGCCGGCCTCCCGGCACTCGGCCCCACTGAGAGCTACCAACAACACAGTGAATCCCCATTGCCACAGCCTTTGGCTTTTGTCTTTCTCAGCATTTACACTTGAAGTCTGGGGCTCCTGGTTGCTGTGCAAATATGAGTGTAACCACATCTCCAACGGAGCCTAGTGCAAAGTTTCTGCCCCTGCCAAGAGACTCGGAGCTGAGATCAGAGCAGGAGATGGGAAATGATGGACTCAACAGAGGGAGGAAATTCTGCCCGTTCCGCCTTCTTTAGATTGTTCAGGAAAGAAGTTTAGAGAGACTTCTCGAATTAAGAGAGGAAGGGGAGTCCACCCTCTCCCTCCCCAGCAAAGACTGGGAGATAAAGACCCAGGTGAAGTACTTTGAAAGTACTTTAGCTAGACTTTGTGACTACATCAGGAGCAGCAGCCTCAGTAACTGTCATCCACTTGGCTGAAGGTGATGCTCAAGGTCTTGAATTACTAGTCCTCAGCCCCCTGCCAGACCTCAGCCTGCGTCCTGCTGGGCTGAGGTGGTCTGTTCAATTCTCAGAACTTCCAGCTGAGGTGACTGCATGAGGTATTTGGCATAGTGGATCCTTAAACAAGAACTTTTCTTTAGGTCTAACCTCTTTTCTGCTGATAGTCCTTACCCTCCTGGGCCTTACCGGTAAACTGCCTGCTGCTTACTTGAAAACTGCAAATAGCACAACACAATTTATTATAGGAAATCTAGCATACAGAGAGAAACAAACAATTCACCCCACTCTGAGCTATTCCTATCAGAGAGAACACAGAAAATCTCTCTCCTCTCGGCCAGCACCTCCCCTTACTAAGAGATGGTGTGTGTGCGTATAGACTGGGACTGGGGTGGGGGTTGGGGGGTGGAGGCTAGCTTTCCCGCTGCAACAAGACACAGTGATTTGCAGTTGGGCATCCAGGAGGGATCCAGGCCTGGCAGATCTGCAGGGAGCGTGGGCTTTGCCAGTCCAGGGTGGGTGCCAGTTGTGGGCTCTGATGCCTGCTGAGCCCTTCCTGATGTGACTTCATCAGACAAAGCCCCGCTCCTGCTGGGGGTAAACACATAAAAAAGTGTATTCTCTAGAAAGGTTTCTGCAACATGACGGTGCAATATGAAATCTGGGTCCTACTCTCCTGAGCTTGGGCCCACCCAAACTTGTCCTGAGATAGAAGGCGCTTTAGGCAAAGGACTGCAGGAGTGGGGCGGGGGAGAAAGCGCCTGGTGCTGGCGGGTACCTTCCCAGCGGTGACGTCGAGTGGCCAGCAGGTGTCAGTGCGCCCTCGCTCTGTCGCGGCGCTAGGCCTTCGCCTCCAGGACCCCTTCCCCACCGCGCAGAGGGGGAGCGGTCCAGACTCCGGACGCTCCTGTTCCGCAGACAGCTCCGCGGCTGGGACCACAGGTCGTTACCCACCCCCAAGAGCAGCTCTGAACTCTGGCGGAGGCTTCTCCCCGGGAGGCGCTTACCATTCCGTCCCAGAGGGTCGATCGGAACGTGTGTCTTCCCTTCTCACTAGAACTCACTCTCCCCGTCCTCCAGGAGCGTTTACAGTTGAGGGCGGCCCGGCTCAGGGCGGGACTGCCTTAGGGACGACCCGTAACGTTGGCTGTTTTTCCAGTTTCGGGTCGAGGTCTCCAACCCCTTTCCTCCAGGACCCAGCTCGATAGGGACGTTCCCGGGTGCTTGCTGGGCCGGCCCGTGGCTGCTCTGCCAATTCCCAGCAGGGGCCGCTCCCCACTCCCCGGGCACGCTCCTTAAACCCCTTGCTCACCGTACCCGCTTCTCCAAACGCCAGGTCCCGCTGCGGAGGCAGCGCTCCCTCGGGTCCAGCGCGGGGCGCGGGCGCTGGACCCGCGGAGGGGAGGCGCAAGGGGAGGGGGAGGGTCGGCTTCCCACGTGGGGGCTGACGCCGGCTGCTCAGCAACGCCGGCTTGATCCCGGGGCTATAAAACCAGTCCACGGCGGGCGCCGCGGAGCAGCAGCAGCTCTGGCTTCCGTGCAGACGCCGGGCAGCCGGCGCGCCGCCGCCGGCCACCCACGGCATTTTCTACCCTCAGCTCGGAGCTCCTGCTCCAAATCACGCTGCCCTCGGATCCTGGCGGGTCCGGTCGCGCTCAGCACCAGCAGCGCGCCAAGCCGACGCCCAAGAGACCCTCTGCCTAGACCGCGGCTCCCGGAGGGCCGATCGCGCACCTGCCCCGGCCCGCCTGAGGACGGGGGCGCCTTGATGCGGCCCCCACACCTGTCCCCCCGCCGCCGCCTCCGAGCTCCGCGCGCTGCCCCCCAGCCCCAGCAGGGCACGCAACTTTGGAAGTCCCGCGGCGCTCCGAGAGGCGGCAGAGTCCGAACACCGGCCCCAGCCCTGGCCCCGGCGGCACCGCCGCGTCTGGGGGAAGCAAGAGAGCTGGTAATCGCTTCGGGGGATGTAAGGAGACAAACATAGGACCCCAAGCCCGCATCCGCACTCCTCGGCTGCCCCCCGGGGTGGGGGCGGGCCCCGCACACGGTAAGACCTCTTGCTTTGGCTCAGGCTCAAGAGTCCAGAGATAGAAATATTCATATGTTTTAAATTTCCTGTTATCCTTCCAAGTCATCAGGCCAGCAGTGATTTTTGTTCTCTCCTCTTGAAGAATAAATCTTATCCATCGGCTCGACCTAATCTCTCCGGCCCCTTAGAATAAAACTTGGCTGTGTTTAGGAGCTGGGAGCCAGAAGGCGCCCACCCCGGGCGTCCGAAGCGCAGACAGGGCGCCATTCGCCGGGCCCATGGGCCGCTAGCGACCCCCCAGTTCCGACCCGACCTCCCTGTGGCCTTCTCCCCATGTGAGGAGCCGCGGGGCGAGCGGGGTGCGGGAGGAAGAGGAGGACCCACGGGCACCGGGCCGGAAGGCAGCTGGCAGCAGGCCCAGGCGAGCGGGCACCCGCGTTCATGTTCCGCCAGGAGCAGCCGCTGGCCGAGGGCAGCTTTGCGCCCATGGGCTCCCTGCAGCCGGACGCTGGCAACTCGACCTGGAATGGGACCGAGGAGCCTGGGGGCGGTGCACGGGCCACCCCCTACTCTTTGCAGGTGACGCTGACTCTCGTGTGCCTGGCCGGCCTCCTCATGCTGCTCACAGTGTTCGGCAATGTGCTGGTCATCATCGCCGTGTTCACAAGCCGCGCGCTCAAGGCGCCCCAGAACCTCTTTCTGGTGTCTCTGGCCTCGGCTGACATCCTGGTGGCCACGCTCGTCATCCCTTTCTCGCTGGCCAACGAGGTCATGGGCTACTGGTACTTCGGCAAGGCGTGGTGCGAGATCTACCTGGCGCTCGACGTGCTCTTCTGCACCTCGTCCATCGTGCACCTGTGCGCTATCAGCCTGGATCGCTACTGGTCCATCACGCAGGCCATCGAGTACAACCTGAAGCGCACGCCGCGCCGCATCAAGGCCATCATCGTCACCGTGTGGGTCATCTCGGCCGTCATCTCCTTCCCGCCGCTCATCTCTATCGAGAAGAAGGGCGGCGGCGACCAGCAGCAGGCGGAGCCGCGCTGTGAGATCAACGACCAGAAGTGGTACGTCATCTCGTCCTCCATCGGCTCCTTCTTCGCGCCCTGTCTCATCATGATCCTGGTCTACGTGCGCATCTACCAGATCGCCAAGCGCCGCACTCGCGTGCCGCCCAGCCGCCGGGGCCCTGACGCCGCGCCGCAGGGGAGCGCCGAGCGCAGGCCCAACGGCCTGGGCCCCGAGCGCGGCGTGGGGCCCGTGGGGCCCGTGGGCGCCGAGGACGAGCCGCTGCCCGCCCAGCTTAACGGCGCACCCGGGGAGCCCGCACCGGCCGGGCCGCGCGACACCGACGCGCTGGACCTGGAGGAGAGCTCGTCGTCGGAGCACGCGGAGCGGCCCCCGGGACCTCGCAGGTCCGACCGCGGCCCCCGGGCCAAGGGCAAGGCCCGGGAGAGCCAGCTGAAGCCCGGGGACAGCCTGCCGCGGCGCGGGCCGGGGGCTACCGGGCCGGGGGCGCCGGCGGCCGGGCCCGCGGAGGAGCAGGGCGGGGGCGCCAAGGCGTCGCGCTGGCGCGGGCGGCAGAACCGGGAGAAGCGCTTCACGTTCGTGCTGGCCGTGGTCATCGGCGTGTTCGTGGTGTGCTGGTTCCCTTTCTTCTTCACCTACACGCTCACGGCCGTCGGCTGCTCCGTGCCGCGCACGCTCTTCAAGTTCTTCTTCTGGTTCGGCTACTGCAACAGCTCGCTGAACCCGGTCATCTACACCATCTTCAACCACGACTTCCGCCGCGCCTTCAAGAAGATCCTCTGCCGCGGGGACAGGAAGCGGATCGTGTGAGCGCCAGCCGCTCCCACCCGACGCGTCCTCCCCGCGCGCGGACTCGCGCGGCCGCGGGCAGCCGGGGTCGGAGGGCGCGTCTACGCAGTCCCAGGGGCGCGGGGCCGCTGCCTCCGTGTTCCCGGCCCCGTCGCTGCTCTGCGGCCTCCTTCGAACGTCTGCGCTTCCCTGCCCGGGGGGAGTACTGGCGGGGAGGGCCACACTCCCCAGTCATTGTTAGGGCCTCTTGGGATTCCCAGCGGTCTTCCAGAGTTCTCGGGCCGCCCCTCATCAGTGTTGTTTCCTGAAGGTATCTGCACCTCCCCTGAGTCCAGAGCGTTTCAGAGCGATTGCTGAACCCCAGCGAGCGTGGCTCACGAAGGGTTAACGGAAGGGGTTACCCGGCTCCGGCCAATTGCTCTTCCCTTCCCCCCAACCCTATTTTTAAACGAAGCTCAGGGCAGCACAGCCCGCCCTCTCACCCCCCCCCCCCCCCCCCCCCACTGTAAATAGGCACTATTTTTGATAGTACTTGTCTGACGGGGGAGAGGGGTCCCTAATGTCCCTTGGCTGTCCTTGTCGGAATTCCCGGCTGTCGGGGATGCCCCGGAGGCAGACACCTTGGGTCCGGTTCGGCCCAGTCCCTCTGCGATGCAAGCCCTTTCCTAGTGTATCGCTTCCCTCTGTGTCCTTTTCGCCAGCAACTGGTGACTGTTCCTTTGGGCCTGCACCTGCTTGGAGATTTCCTGAGGCCAGAAAGATTTGTCCATTTTTCTCCTGTGCCTGAGAGCACAATTGCCTTTTCCTATGTAAATATTGCAGTGATGGAGCAAGACAGAAGTAATGAACCTTTCCGTTCTGCATCAGCCCGTGTATAAAGCCATTATCCCCCATGTACCCTGCCCCAGCAACTCACTTGAAAACCTTCTTTCTGGCGTCCCTTCCCTCCTCCTCTCCAGGCCACTGCTCGAAGAATATGTATGTCTCTCTCTGATGTGTACGTATGCCTCTCTGTCTCCCGAAGTGCTGACTGTGGGGAAATCTTTCAGCTGCTGTTTTTAGACCCAGAGAAGTGTAAATTATGTGGAAGAGGCAAACCTGGCACGATTTGCCCAAGGTAAACAGTTTGCAAAGACAGATGGGCCAAACTGGACAGTTCTTGCCCCAAGAGCTCTTAGGTATCAAAGTGTTGTCCTCCCCCACCTCTGTTTTTCTGGCTGCGATCCTGTCACCGACGAATTCCCAAAGTCGACAGAGGAGGGCGGAGACCTCGTGTTTACATCGAGTTTCTACACATTGCAGACAGAGACTCTTTCAGGCCTGCGCTCTTATTTTACTAAAGAAAAATTAATGTCAGCACATGTTGCTAATGACAATGGATTTTTTAACATAAAAGGTTTACAGATCAAATGTAAAATAAATATGAATTAAATGGCCCTGCCTGTTATTTGAGTTTCCAAAAGCTTCGAGACTCTGAGAACATCTGGAGACTTTATATATATAAGCATAATGTATATCATATACATGATATATATAGGTTTATATATATTCTTTATGTATTCTTTGAGTTAAAAAATACATGTACATTATAAAATACCTTTACAAGTGCAAGCAATAACAAAGCTAGCATTTACCAAGTGGTTCTTATGTGCTGGACACTATGATAAGCCCATTATAGGTTTTGCTTTATATAATCTTCCCCCAACTCTCTGACATAGCGACTATTATTATCCCCGTTTTATAGATGAAGAAACTGAGTCTCAAAAGGCAAGTGATTTGCTCGAGGTTAACAGGAGGTAAAAATGCTTGGCATCAAGCTTTATCTGGTTCCAGGGTCTATACTCTCAACCTCAGAGCCTGGCCAGAGTCACATCACCACCACTTTGCAGAATGCAAAGTGAGGTCTGTACACAGTGTGCTGTGTACACAAAGTATGGGATACATCCCAAGTGCGTACATATACACAAAGTGTGTACATACCGCTGGGTGTCTGGATGCCCTGAAGTGCGTACACACTGTGTGTATATATCCCCTAAAGTATGGTATATGCACAAAGTGTGGCATGTACGCCAAAATGTGTATCACACCTTATAGTGTGGAGATGTACAACATGCGGTGTGTAGCCCATAGTGTGGTGAGTGCACAGAGTGTGGTACAAACACTTTAATAGAACCATATATTAGTTGGCGGTTTGAATTGTCTTTGGGCAAAAGCAGAGACCCCTCCTATTGCCTTTCTAGTAACATCAAGCTCTGCCTTGCTCTGGAGGAGACCTTAAGATGCTAACCCCACGGTTATGGGTAAGGCCCTTTGAAGTGGGAAGGGCCCTTAGAAATCCCAGAATCCAACCCCTCATTTTCCAAGAGGAGGGACTGGCACAGGGTCCCGCAGCTCTGGTTGGCGAGTCTCTGGACCCACTGGGCCTCATCAGCTGGGAAGCAGCTGGAGCGGTTCTGCGCATGTGTGCGACACACACACACGGCTGACGGGGAGCTGTTCACCCAGGAGCCACAGGTCACGGTTTGGGGAAGGACAGACTCAGGGAGGCAGATGCACATGGAGACCAACCCTGGATGCCCCCCGAAGCAGGGCTCCAGTCACCCTCTGGGCAGCACTCCTTCCTTAACCTCTTCAGTGAGGGCCAGGGAGTGTGCGCAGGGGTGGGAGGGTGGGGAGCCCTGGGAAGTCATCTGGGCCCTGAGGGGCGTGGGAGAGGGAAGGCATTGGTTCCGAGAGGTTTCTGTAGTACATGTGAGCCTGCAGACAGGAGGGCGGGCAGGCTTCTGGCTCCAGTGACCCTTGCCTGGGGGCTTCATACACCCTAGGGTTTATTGCCAAGTCTGGCTGCCTGGTCTGGTGCTGAGCCCTGCTCCCTGCCCCCACGCCAGCCTCTCTCTCCCTCCCACTCTAGGCACCCATCGCCCCAAAGGCAAACAGTGCCAGAACAATAGGCCAGCCTGGCAGGTCCCCAGGAACTGGGCTGCATGTCTCAGACACAGAGGCAGATCTAAATGTGCTTGCTGTTGACTCTTTTCTGCTCTGTCTGCTGGTCTGTGTTTGTCTTGCCTTCACCAGCAGAGGCCCTGCACCCTGGGAAAAGGGAAAGTGTGGGCAATGGTGCACCGTAGGGCAGAGGAGCCTCAGAGATGGAGGAATCCTGGACGATGTAGGGGAGAGAGGGCTGGAGAAAACGGGGCATCACTGTTCACTGCAGAGGGCCCAGGCAACAGTCTGCAAAGGTCTGGGGTTGGAGGGGATTGGAGGAGGAGAAATGGGTTTCTTGGGGATCTTAGCCTAAAGATCAGGAAGTGAGACTGTGTCACTGCACAGCTTCCTGTCCACATCTGACCCCAATTATCTTGGCCAAAAGGATCTGTCCTCCTGGTGGAACCTTACACTTTATGTGACTTTGGTTAGCATGTCAGAAGCCACTGGCTTTTGGGTCTAACCTGTATTTTGCCAGTTTCATTCCTACAAGGTGCCTTCAGCTGGGGGATGGGCTGCAAGGTGCCTTGAGCTGGGGGGCGGGGTAATGTCCTCACTTGAGCCGGGGAGCAAGACTCTTCTACAGCTTCTGTGCTATAGGGCTGCAAGAGAGAACAATAGAAAGGGGCCTTTGGTTTTCCCCTCCTTATGACTCTGTCACTGAATCAGAGTTTTAGAGCAAGAAGTTTCTATACACACCCTCCTCTCCTATATTGTGCTGTTGAGGGGCCCAAGACCCTGAAAAGGCAACTGGTTGTGTGACATCCCAGGGAACCTCGAGTCCACTGCTCCATGGCCCTCTGTCTGATGCCACCGTATTCAACACGAATTCTGTTTTGCTATTGGATTTGGCGAGTTGCTAATCAACCCCAGAGAAGCCCTCTGTGCTTGTTCCATGCCATGCACTGTACCAGGCAGGACCTGGGGATTAGGAGACCTGGGTTCAATCCCAGCTTTGGCTTCCACTGAAGAGGTGTCGCCTTGGGCCAGGCTCTTTCTGAGCTCCCGGGACTTCATTTAGGAAGTGAAAGTGGCCGGTCTGGGTCACTGGTATTTACAGCTGTGATCTGTAGAGTTTATTAACTACAAAATCAGTCTCAGTCTTTCTCCCACACACATATTTATCATCTCCCATTTATCTGTCTGTCTATCTACATCATCTACCTGATGAATTACCAATGAAGTGAACTCTAGCAGGTACCTTTTCTTCAGGGCTTTTCAGAACCTTGAACATGCCAGTATGGATGGTGATTCTCAGGGGGCGGGGGGCGGGGGGCGGGGGATGGGTGGCCATGGCGAGCTATGCTTCTCAGGCTCCCTGGACCGCATTTTCACAAAGCATCTCAGGGACACATGTTTGCTGGGTCACTGGTTGGGTCATACTAGGCTAAAGGGTCTCACTGGGGTTTTCTCTTGACTGGTTTTGAGATTCTGTGAAATGTCAGCCCTGCTCTCTCCTCAGCCCCTCTCTCCCTCAGGCAAAGTGCACTGGGCAGGGGCCAAGCCGTGTGTTCTTCTTGGGAACAGCTGGCTCTAAGAGCCATTGGTCTCATTGAGACTCGAGGTTGTGCTGGGCTTCTTATGAGTATGGCCAGACCATGCACACATGGAAACACAGGCACACAGACACACAGGCACATGCAGACACAGAGGCACAGGCAGACATGTGCACACCCTCCTACCGGCCAGCTGGTGAGTCAGGTGAGGGAGACCCCCAGGGAACTGTGTGGCTGGCTCTTAGCCAAAGTTGTCTAGGTTGTCCTTAGGAGGTGGCGCAGGCTCAGCCTAGGAAGCCAAGAAGCAGACCCTGGGCTGCCCGGCAATGATGACCCATGAGGCTGGGGTCTGGGTCGTCAGTGGTGGGGACTGGCCCAGGTCAATGATCCCACCTGTGCCCTGGGCACACTGAGGGTTCTGCTCCTTACTCAGCGCCTGTGGGCACTTTTTGGCCCTTCCTTAGCAGCAGAGACACACCTTAAGGATTCTTTTTCATGACCTGGCCCCAGAGGAGGCACCAAGACTTTTAACAAATGATAAATCCCTCCCTCCCTCCCTCCCTCCCTCCCTCCCTCCCTCCCTTCTTTCTTTCTTTCCTTCCACAGTAATTTTTTGGAGCTGTCCCCAAACTAATGCCACAGATACTACACTCTTTGTGTTGGGGGTGGAGTGGTGAATGAGATAATTAGGATCTTCACCCCACAGAGCTTCTTCATGTGTGGGGAGACAGATGTAGGTGGGCACCAGGGAGGGATGAGCAGGTTGATGAGGGTGGTGCAGTGGGTGGCAGGGACTCACTGCTGAAGAGCCTGACCTGGACTCAGGCATCAGAGGACCGTCCCTTCTCCAGAAGTGACGGTGAAAGGAGAGCTGAGGGGTGGGCAGGAATAGGTCCAGGAAAGGACTGGGGTGAAACGGAAAGCATCCTATGTTCAAGTAACTAAATGAAACCCCCTTTAGTGGGACTGGACTGTGAAAGGCTGGAAAGGAAGCAGAGAGCCTGAGAGAGGTGGGGCCAGACCACGCAGCCAGTTGGAAAGATTTACCTTGAGGGCAATGGGAACCACGGTTGTGGGGAGGTGGTGGTGGTGGTATCCTGGGGGTCACTTAGGCACATGATGAACATGATTGGATTTTTATTTTGGTTTGGAAAATCATTCTGGCTGCTCGGTGGAGACTGATAGGGTGGGGTGTATTTGGAACAGATGACAGTGGCCTGAGTGGGGCATGGACATGCCGTTCAGTGAAGCTCAGGGCGCCTGCCTCCCCTAAAGTCATCCAAGGGCAATGCCGGTCAATGTGCCAACCCAGACATCGACGTTCCAGAGGTTCCCTTGCTTTCGAAGATGGTATAGCACTGTCCCCATGCCACCCACCCTTAGAGAGGGGTTCCTGGGTTATGGCCCAGCCAGCCTTGGTGGCTTGGGAAACTAGAGGCCATGGGGCCTGGGTGACTTGCTTCCTGTTTCTGAACCTCAACTTCCTCATCTGCGCGGCGGGCCAGGGAGGATGAGAGGAGAACGCAGACAACGAGCCTGTGAGTGGCTGTGGGCGCCCCTGAGCTGCCCACAGACTAGCCGCAGGGCAGGGCATATGAGAGCTTGAGGGCGCTCAGCACCCCATGGGTCCTCCCTGGGATCAGGAGATCTGATAAGCCCCCAAATCTGGGGCTCATCCTGCTTAATCCTCTACCATGCTTGCCCAGGCTCCGTGAGGAGAAAAATCCCTCTGTTTGCAAGGAGTTTGGGAAACCTGTGGCTTGAAGCCCCTGTCTGCTCTGCCATCTACCAGTTGCTCTGAGCTGCAAATTCGCTGCTCCAAGCAGGACCTTTCCGATGACTCCCCGCATGTGCTCGATTGCTTGAAGCCCAAGCCCTACACTTTTCAGCACTTGCTCGTTTGTAAGGGAGCTCTCTCTCCCAGGAGTTTCCAGAGAGGGTGTCTAGGTCTTCGAGGAAATGGCTGGTGTTGCTGAGAAGGGCACTTTAAAGCTAAGACTTGGGCATCAAAAGACCTGATGACAATCCTGGATCCATCGCATTGCTTTGATTTTAACCTTGAACAGCTAATCAAGCCTCAGGTTCCCCACCTGTAACTTGGAATCTATGGTTCCCAGTGTTTTGGTGAGTTGCTCAGGCTAGTGCTTGGCACAGTGCAGAGAACCAATAGTGCCCACCTTTCCCACCCCAATTTTGGAGCTGGAAGCTTGGTTTTGCTCATGAAGCTGCTGTGGGGTGAGTCAGGCTGGGCTGGCCAGTTTGGACAGGACCAGCACTGTGCCCTTGAGAACCGGTGTTTTAGGGTGATTTGTGCTAGGGACATGACCTCTGTGGATCTTAGCTTTCTCTCCTTCCAACCCAGTGACAGAAAGACCTTGTGTTTTTCGGTAGAGCAAGAGGGTGAGACTGCACGAACTCCAAGTCCCATACAGGGCCCATGATAATGGCATTGGTTTCCAGTGAAGCTGTCCAGAAGCTGAGGCCTCCTGCTGCTCAGGTGAGTGCTCTTTGCAGCCTGTTGTCCCCTAGCCCCACCCCTGCCCTGGATGGTTGTCCTGCCTCCTGATGATAACGTTCTTGTTTCTGCCTCCATAACTCTGCTCAGGCGGGGCCGTCCCACTTGTGGAACGCCATAGTGCTCTTCCCTGGCTGCTTGCAAAATCACACCCAAACTTTAAAGCCAAACTATATCGTAATGCTTTTTAATGTGAATAGTGGAAAGAACCTGGGGCTTGGCATCAATTATCCCAGAGCTTAAACCCTGGGTCTGACTCCCTGTCCACTTGCTTCCCTGTCCCCGAAGGTGGCAAGTGCCCAGTGAGTGTGTTGTGGCATACCCAGCAGCTGAGAGGGGCTGCTTGTGAGTCTGCGTCCTGCCTAGTCCATCCTCCCAGGCTCTCAGGGTAGGTCTCCTGACCACCCTTTCTTCTTGCTCACATGGTTTGGAGCCAGGGACTGGTGTCTTTACAAATCTGCTCTGCCTACTTTGTGGGGGGCGGGGGACTTTTGGTCAGAAGAGTTTCAGGTGTAAGCCAAGAAGAAAACATGAGAAGTGCAGATGTTTTGCTCTTGGAGAGGGTTCTCTCCTTTCAGCCACCCCTAGCCTACAAGCTCTCGCAAGCTCTCCAGCACCTGGGTCAGATGAGCTTGGGTTTAGGTATCAGACAGATGTAGGCTCACCCTGTGGCTCCATCTGAACTTGGACAAGTTGTTTCACTTTGCAGAGCCTCAATGTTCTTATCTGAAAAATGGGTATCTTTTCCGCATGGTGTTCATGGCTGCATGATTATCTCATCGGATGCACATGTTTTATTTCTGAGAGCGTAAGTTCCACAAGGGGAGGGACTTTGTTTCCTGCTGAGTGTCAGGCAACCCACAGGAGGTACCCACTGGACATTTGTCAGATGAATGTGAGAATGACGCTTAATATGATGGAATACACCCATGTCAGGAGACAGGACCATCGAGAGCCAGATTAAAGCCGGGACGGTGAGTGCACACGTGATACATAGTGTCAAGTGTGAAAAGGAAAGCCTACAGCAGGCACACACACACTGGGCACCACTCCCCGCACGTGCATGCCCACTGCAGGACAGAGGGGGCATGCTGCCCTTTGTGGAAGAGCCTGTCCCCAGGTGGGTGAAGTCCCCTCTCCTAAAAGTGTTTGAGCAGAGGTTGATTTGGTAAAATGGTTTCTTCTCTGGGCTAAGGATGAATTAATAGAGATCTGAGGTCTTTTCACCTCCAAGAGCTGCTGCTCTGCTGTGCTTTGGTGCCTGAGTGCACTCGAGAAGGGAGGCAGGGGCTCCAGAGTGAGTGGACAGACCTAAGGCTGCAGAGGTGCCAAGATGAGCACCAGCCAGAGGGTCATGGAGGGATCCCAAGAGGGTACCTTTTTGCAGGGCCTTGAGGGCATAGGGGAGAGAGAGAATGCTTATGTGATGTCTACATATGTATATATATACACCATGGATATGACAGATATGATATACACATGAGATATCTGTCTCTGTCTCTATTTCTATCTCTGTCCCCGTCCCTGTCTCTATCAGAGAGATGTCATTTCACTGTCTCTCTCCCGAGGCAGTGAATTGAGTGCTTAGGGACACGGGAAAGGGTTTCATCTATTAAACCCAGAGAGATGGTGCATTAGTCAGGGTTCTCCAGAGAAGCAGAACCCACAGGATGTGTGTATCTGTATCGATGGATGGACCTATCTCTCTATTTATCATGTATCTTTCTAGATTCATTAGCGAATTGGTTCACGTGGCTGTGGAGGCTGGCAACTCCCAAGTCTGCAGTACAGGCCGGCAGGCTGGAAGCCTGGGGGAAGCTGAGGTTTGAGTCCAAAGGCGATCCACTGGCAGCATTCTCCCTTGGTCGGGGAGGGTCAGTCTTGTTACTACTGAGGCCCTCAGCTGACTGGATGAGCCCTGCCCCCTACCACCCTCCACGTTATGGAGAGCAATCTGCTTTACTCAAAGTCTGCCGATGTGAATGCTAATCTCATCTAAAAACACCTTCACAGAAACATCTTGAATAATGTTTGACCAAGAATCTGGGTACTGTGGACTAGCCAAGTTGACACACAAAATTAACCATCGCAAATGGGTTTAAAACCAAACCCTTGTCTAGGATTTTGTGTCCAGAACAGTGGAGCCAGGGGCAGGGGCTCCTGTCCCAGCTTCTAGGCCACGCACAAAATGTGGTCTGAATGCACCGAAGCTGTCCCTGACTCAGCAGGGAAGGCCCAGAAGGGGGTCAGAACTAATTAGCTCATGTGGTTTAGAGCTTCAGTCACATTCCTGGTGACCCTTTGTGTGTGCAGCAAGAAGGACACCAGCTTTGTTTTGCTCTCCGGGTGACTCAGCTCCTGCATGCCATGCTCCACGGAGTCAGGTCACTCTGGGCCCACGTTAATAGCCACTTGTGCTGGGTTCTCTGTTCTGTGGCCCATGCCTGGCAGGGTCTGGGTCTCCTTCTCATCATTCTCCCTTGCCTTCGAGAGGCTCTGGGGGGGCAGTCCTCACAACTTGCCTGTGTCATGTCTCACTCTAGGCTGTCTTGGTGACTGACGTGGTAGCCTGTTCTTTCATTTTTAAATTTATTTTGTCTTGGATTTGGCACATGCTCTTGTCTTCTGGGTCTTGGCACCTACTGATGATGATGATGATACTCAGTAATAGGAATGCCTGCTCTCTGTCTCAGGACCACATGGAAATATCTGGGACATGCCTCTCTGACCCAGTGCCTGGACCCGACTGTGAGGGTGACTGGATGACTCACTCTCTGCTGATCTCGGCTTTGCAGATGGGCCTGCACAGTTCCCACAGTGGGAGGACCGTGGGAGCAGGGTGGAGGGAGGCAGTAGATGTAGGACGCTCTTTGCTAGGCTCCCCCTTCATGCTCTTCATGGGTGGGACACTTCGTTTGACCTTTTGCATATCCCCACCTCCCCAGATTCTCCCCTACACTGAAGCAAAAGGAACAGAGGTGATGGTTTCTATCTGTAGCTCATCAAGGTCAGGTATGTGATGGGGTGCCCGAGTGAAAATCAATCCATTTGTTATGACTTCTGTGGCAAACATTTGTGGTTTGCCCCCCTAGGCTCCATTCCCTCTTATGGCTACAACTAACCCCCACCCCCCGATCTGTTGGGACACCTCTCTCACCATTCTCAGTCCACGAGGTTGGGGTGGGCTCCCGTCCATATGAGCTGAGTCCAAGACCATAACCTGTCAGTGTATCCCCTCCCTGACCATAATGATTGGGTCATTGTTTTAGTCTCATCAGGCTGCTAAAGCACAGACTGTGTTACCATAGACTGGGTGGGTTATGAATAAGAGAGTCACAGTTCTGGAGGCTGGGACATCCAAGCTCAGGGGGCCAGCATGGTTGGGTGAGGGTCCTCTTCCAGGTTGCAGACTTTCCTTGTATATTCATTCATATGACAGATGGGACAGGAGAATTCTGTTGGGTCTCCTTTATAAGGGCATGAATCTCATTCATGAGGGCTTCACCCGTACGACCTAAGTACTTCCCAAAGGCCCCACTCCTAATACCATCACAGTAAAAGTTAGGAAATGCACCCATTTTGGGAGATATAAGCATTCAGACCATAGCAGTGGTGGTCCCATCCCTGAATTGGTCAGAGTGAATGGCTTTTCCTATTGGGAGAGAGACATGTGTTCTTTCCTGCTGGATCTGCTTTGTCCACCCATCACCTGGGGTCACCATTGTAGATGGCAGAGCTCTGAAAGAGGGAGTCTTGATGACATCAATTTAACCCTTTAATCCAGATGTGTGTGAAGTCAGACCTATGTCTTGACATTAAAAAATTTTTCCCCCTGACCAGTGTGGCTCAGTCAGCTGGGTGTTGTCCTGTAAAGTGAAAGTTTTCGGGTTTGATTCTCAGTCAGGGCATATGCCTGGGTTGTGGGTTCAGTCCTGGTCTGGGCACATGCAGGAGGCAACTGATTGATGTTTCTCTCTCACATTGATGTTTTTCTCCCTTCCTTCCCCTCTCTCTAATAAATAAATTAAATACATACATAAATAAGCAAACAAACAAATAAATACTTAACACAAAAGATTTCATGAGCTAGTAAACTCCCTCCTCTTATTTAAGCCAATCTCAGTTGGGTTTTCTGTCCCTTGCAAACCAAGAAAGTACTAATGGATATTGGCCTATGACTTCTGGGTCAAAGTCACTTTATCAATATTCTCAAAGATACCAGACTTTGAAATGAGTTTAGTTGTTTTGCTTTTTCATTGGGTGCCACTTGATCCTAAGTCACGACCAACTTCTAATTCCAACTGTGTGGACATGCCTCTTGGTTTTCAACAGCCCTAAAGTTGGTCCAAAGGCCAATCCCTCCGAAGTCAGAAACTCATAACTCACTAGCCATCCCCTGGGAGCCAGCAGATTGGGCATATAGGGTTACATGGCCCAATGCCTTGGATGAATTAGGAGGAACTTTCAGTCATCCATCGAATGTAGGGATTATTTTACACTGTGGGAGGAGTAGAAGGCTACTGGGCGTCTGGACTTCCAGTCCTAGAGTCCATTTCACCCTCCCTGTGTTTCTAAAGGGGATGGAACAGTTGTTTTCACAGCAGTTTCCTGGCTGAGCAAATAGTACAACACAGTTGTCATCACCAAAGACAACTGAATCCATGGCCCAAATTCTTGTTGTCCTTGAGTGGGAGCTTGCCACCCAGTGATTTATTTCCCGGTGAAAACTTCCAGCAAACGGGTTTAGAGGCTGTTGAAATGTGTGTGTATTTTTGTGTGTTGAGTTTTTGGGATTTTCTGCTTTGATCTAGTTGGCAAAATGAAACCATGTGAACTGAGAGCATGGCCGTTTGGGCCTCTTTGCACGTTCCTGTAGACACTCGGCCTTCAGAGTTGTGCGGTGGAGGCCGCATCCTGTAAGTGCCAATAAAGCCAGTAAGTCAACTGTGTGTGAGACTGGGTCCTGTGAGAAAAAGAAGAACTGTGGTCAGGAGTAGACACCCTGGGTCACATACCTCTGCTCCCTTTAAGCTTTGCAAGTCCAGGAAGAAGGGACTCTCTGGGGAACCACATTTCTCTGGCCTTTCCAAGACCAGCTCGGGTGTTACTGACTTCCCAAATTCCTCCATGTTTTTTTCTTGCTTATGATCTTTCTAGTCTGCTTAATCCCATTTTGTAGGCGAAATTTTAATTTGCCATATGACTTGATGTTTTTTCAGGGGAGGAAGCCTTTTCTCTCTCTCTAGTCTGAAAATGCTGGGTGGGCCAAAACGCTGCTCTGCTTCTACAAACTGACCTCCCTGCTACTCACCTGTGTGTAGTCTGGTGGCTTCAGGGCTTTTGCCGCCATGGGGGCGGGGGTAGCCCATGGGTGTGAGGGAAGAGTCTGAGAGCAGAAGTTAGGTTTGGGAGGAAGGTGTGGGTGGGGTGGACAGAAGAGCCAGGAGGAGGCCAATGGGAGAAGGAGGCTAAACCACCACTCCGCTGGCCAAGCTGTGTTCAAGTGCCACGCTGGCTGCACTGAGCCCTCAGTAGAGTGAGTCTGGACTCACGGCTTGAAGTAGAGACGTGGAGGAAAAAGCGACCACAGACATTTAAACCAGATGAATTGACCTGCTGGTCTGGCACCCTTCCCCTGCGCCAGCCCTGTGAGGTGCTCTGTGCTCTGAGCCACAAGGTGTGGGTGACAGAGAAGAGATAGTGGACAAAGGGCTTGCCCTTGTCCTTTTTGGGCAGAGAGCTTGGAGGAATCGAGTTGGTCTCTGATCCTCTGCTGTCTGCAGCCTTACCCTAAGGGTCTCGTGGATACAGGGATTTAGAAAATCCCAGCCCTGTTACCAATGCAGCTGCACTGAAATGAGGCTTGATCCCTACCTACTGCTTCCACCCCAGGATGGTGGCTGCCTCTCCGTGGGAGACAGCACCCCCATTTCCCCTGCCTATTGGCACTGTGCTCAGCTGTGACCAGGGAAGAAATTGACAGCCTTCTGGAAGAATAGCCCTGCCCTTCCCCCTCCAACCTGAGATGGCCTGGACACTGGATCCCTGGCTCAGCTGGGTGCGTGGGAGAAGGACAGGGAGAGGGAAGGAGTGAGGGAGAGGGAGAGAGAGAAGGAGAGAGAGGCTGGACAGGAATAAGGGGCAGGGACAAGTGCAAAGGCACAAAAACCACTTCTTCTCCCTCATCCTGGGCCCCTGGGAGGCTGGGGTGGGAGTGAAGTTCCAAGGAGCCAGGCACTTGCAGGGACTCCCAGCAGTGAGCAACATACTTCGGGGAGGAGACACCCACCAGCACCGCCCCGCCTTGGGGACCACGTGAGTGGCCCTAAACAGGCAGCTGGGCCTGAGCAAGCCCCTGATCCTCCCACTTACTGTCTCTGTGACTTAGGCGCATCATCTCCCCTTTCAGTGCCTCAACGTCCTCATCTGTGAAATGGATATCCTACCACCACCCCTACAGGCAAGTCGGACGAGATGACCACAAGGCAGCGCTTTGTGAACTGCGACGTTCCTGCCGCCGTGATGCCGGACACTGCGGGGACAGAGCACGGGTCTCCCTGCTACAGTGCTGGGGGTCTGCAGGGGGCGGCAGGGACAGGAACATCTGCTCCAGGAAGGCAGATTGGTCCCCACAGGAGCTTGGATCTTGGCCCCTTTGCCCTGGGCCACCAGAAACCAGGCACTCAGCGGGGCTTGGAGGAGGTGAGTATAGGTGGCTGAAGTGGATGGGAAAACAGGCTGAGAAACTGCGGTCCTCGCTGCCTCTGACTTATCTAGTCACTTGCCCCGGTCTCAGAGTCGGTTCCTTTCCAGACAGCGGCAGGAACCGCAGGGGCTCTTGGATCTTCGAGCGTGATACTTTTATGGAGGTAGTGTTGGGGACTCAGGAAGAAAACCAGCCCTCTGTCTTGGCTGCCCCTAAAAATACGATACGATGCTGCTAATGAGAAAGCACAACAGGCCTGGCTCGTCATGACCTAATATAGCCTGGCATTCAAACCGAACCAGCATGTAAATGGGGACTTGTAATTGAAAACACAAGATGTCTCTCTGATGGGATGGCAGGCAGCCTGCTGGGCTCCCTACAGGGGCACACCGTGGGGGCCACAGATCACCAGTGCGAGGTTGGGGGCACTTCCTGGATTTACCAGTGTGGGTGGGGTGGGGGCCCAGCTGAGAGCACCTGTATAGCCCCTTACCCACCCTCTGGCTTGTGGGTTGTCATCAAGCTGAGCAGCCCAGCTTGCTCTTTAAGAAAGAGCAGTGGGCTCAGGGACAGCTGGGTCAGAAATTCTATCACCCCGGCCTTTTGGAGAGCAGCACAGGCCATGCTCCCCTGCCCCCCCGCCCCTGCCCCATGGATACCCTGGCTAGCCTGGCTGTGGTCCCACATGGAATCTCTGAGAGAGTCTGGCCCAACCCTGCCGCCTCAAACAGTGGATTGATGCCAGCCTCCGGTGTGGACACGTCATGGTGGCAACACCAGTGGGTTGTTCTTCCCCTTCCTCCCTCCTTCGGCATAAACATGGTCCCGTGGGGCCACCATGGAGCTGAAGGGCTCAGGAGCTGCTCTGTGCTGACTTGTGACTCAGGTCTGGGCAGGAAGAGGGGACAGAACATGGAGGGCAGAAGCAGCTCTGCCAGGGACCCACTCACCCTGCCTGCCTGAGACTTTGATGGTGTGGGCACTGTAAGTCGTCAGTCCTAGGAAGCCTGTCAGTCCTGTGACTCCCCGGATGGTGGGTCACCCTACTGTATCAACCACCCTAAACCTACTCATCGTGGGGGTCCAGTGTGCTCTGGCCTGGTGTTTCAGGTGACTCACCCAAGGTCACGGGGCTACCAGCCGGCAAAGCGAAGACTTGAATCCAGGACCCTTGACCGCAAGTTCAGGGTTCTTTCACCCTCACCTGCATCTCTCAGGTTGTTCCATGAGGCAGGACACTTGGCTCTCTGCAGTGACCTTGGCCAAGGCCTTCCCCGGGGATGGAAGTGGTGGTGAAACAGCAGAAAGAGGGGGCCAGTGGAGACTTGGTCACCCTTGGGGGAGTCAGAGCTCATGGAACCCCAAGAGGGGACTCAGTCTCTGCCTTAAGAATTGCCTCTCTGGCTAGAAATATGCCACAGACTTGCCCGTGGGTGCCGGGCTCAGGTGCTGCTCTGCGCCACCTACGCACCTGTGCCAGGGAAAATAGGTAAAGAGCATGGCTTAGAGAGATGGCGTTACACTAATTTCCCTTAAATAATTTATTCTTCAACAAATATTTATTGCATATTTATTCTTAAATGTGTGGTTCCCTCTGTCTGGGGCACTCTCGTCCCCTCTTCCCTACCCCTTCCTCCTCTCCATCTTCACCTCACCTCCGCATCCCAGTTCCATCCATTCCTCAGTTCTCAGCTTAATATATTAAATTTATTGAGCACTCAGCACTGCGTAACTCACGCAGTCCCTGTGAGAGCTGTGTGAAGCTCCTAGACCCATTTCGCAGCAGAGGCAACTGCGTGGTTAAGTGGCTTGTCCAAGGACAGGTGAACTTCCCCCAAGGCTGGAGTGCAGCCGGGCCTGCCCTACCCTGGAAGGAGGGTGTTCCTGATCCCCACGTCCCAGCTCGCAAAGCCTCTGTGGTTACTCCCAGTTGGAACACTTGCCACAGAGCCGTTCTTCTTCCGTTTCCATGAAACAGTTCCTGGACGGCTGGGACGCACCTGTGCTTCACCCCTGGGTTTAGGCACTTAAAAAAAAGCTCAGTAAGTGAGCTTTGAATGGATACATGAATGAACTGATGGGTGAATTAGTGCTGAAGCTGCTCGGAGGCTGAGTTCCTCAGCGGAGGCTTTGATTTTGCAAGCCACCACACACTGGCAGCATTGAGCCAGGGGGCTCTTGATGTCACAGGATAAACACGACTCTCCTTTCTGGAGTACCGATATGCATGTGAGGTTGGGGGACCAGGTGATTTTTGATCACTAACACAAACGTGGACTTTTTTTGGAGTAGAGAGATATTTTTATGAGTTCTCAGGACACCACTGATATTCGGAGGGAAATTCATGCTTGTAGTGCCCTTAATAGGCAAGTCTCGGGCCTCACTAAAACCCCTCACCCCCACTGGAATCTCCCCTATGCTGTTGGGTGTACTTCGGTGAAAAGTTTGAGAAATGCTGCTCAGAGGAGTGGCTGGAACTCGCGGCATGGGTGACTTGACTCAGTGTGGGGGACAAGGGGCACTGCACTAGCAAATGCATGGAGATGGGGACACGCAGCAGCTCTCTGCTAGCTCCTGGGAGCTGGGAGAGCGGTCGGTCACTGTGAATGGCTTCAGCTTTGAGTGTGCCAGTAGCTGTTGAAGTAAACGCTTTGTAGCCACATCCTGAACTACCACTACAGCCTCTTGGAAAACCTCACACTATTTTTAGTCCCTTTAGCTCAAGAAAATACCATCTCTTTCCCTCCCCACAAGCCAGTTCATTGTTGATCTTGCCAGGGTCTTAAAACCCTGTTCTCCTTTTTAGCTCAGTGAGACCAATCAGCAGTGGGGTGGAGTTCCTCTGTCCATTTCTATTTCCATATCTTGTGTCACTTGTTCACATGGGAAAAATCCAGCTTCCCCCTCATGTGGGGGCCTGTGTAACCTGGCTTTGGGTTGTAGACATGTGATTGCTTTGAATCATGGAAGGATGAGACAGAAGGAACATCAGAAGTTAAGGTCCGAGGTGCCTGAGGTTGGCATGACTGGTGCTCAGCACTGACCTTGTTTATTTCAGAAGGGTTTCCAAGGAGAAAGAAGAAGAGGAGGAACAGTGCCTCCCAGGACGCGAGAAGCCGAGAGGGGTAACTTTCTCCATTGGAGGGACTCCCTCTAATTTAGTAGGAATGCCAGAAGATGCTTGGTGGTTGTAGTTCTTCACAGTTTACAAAAATACTTTTCTTTGGTGGTATCTGTATGTGTCCCCAACCATAACAGGGAAATGAACAGAGGATGGAGGGGTTGATGAGGTCTGGAGGGACCAGGGAAGACCACAGGGGAAGCGACATGCTAGCTGGGACTTCAAGGATAAGAAGAAAGGAAGAGAGGTCCCGGGCAAAGGGAGCAGCATGCCCAGATGCAAGGAGATAAAAAAAGGGCCCTGTGAACTCAGGACGCAGGGAGAGGAAGTTCCGCACGCCGACACTGTCAGGTGCGTGTGTAGGAGTGGCACTCATGAGACTGGGAGGGAAGTTGGGTGCAGACTTTGAAGGGTCGTGTGTGGCCACAGGCCACAGGGAGCTGTGGGTGTCTGTTCTGTAGGATGTTCACTCTGGGAGCTGAGTGGAGGCTGGACCATTCTAGGGTGTGTTGGGCACTGTGCTGGGCCCAGCATATTGGAGCCCTAATGTAACAGGACTGACCTTTTATTTTAAAGGTCAGATGAGTACAGACTGGACAGGCAGGGGAGGGAAAATTTCATGTAACCCTCTAAATAGGGGTTCACACGGGTACCGGCACTCCTCCTTCTCTTGTCCATTGTGGACAGTGCTAATCAGTTACAGCGCCCTGCCGAGTCTGGCCTTGGCCACAGGCGTTTCCCCCCGAGCAGAGCTCCACATGGCCACTGTCATTTATCTGAGGTGGGACCTGAAATGGGGCATATTTGCCCTTCTCGCCTCGGGAAATGAAACCTAACATCAATGTTGGTCTCCACCAAGCTGCACTGGCTAGGGAAGTCCAATGGGAAATCTCCTGAGAAGTAGCATTCAGAATAGATAAAAGCTGTTTGTGGGGGAGAATCAAGTTTACAACCTTGAGAAAGTATCACTCAAAAAAAGAAATTACCTTGGGGTTAATTTTCCTCCAACATGGGAGCATCGCACTGCAATCATCACAAACCTGTCACTCTACCACACACTTGGAAATTGGAAGCGGTTTTTAAGGCCTTGCCGCCACAGGTGTTGCCTCCCAGTTTCTGCTTTCACAGGAAGAAAGAGGAGGATTCGCAAAATCTGACGTAAAAAAAGGAATCGGCTCGTTGGGTTTCCAGAGGGAGCAGGGGCAGGGCAGCCATATTCCTTATCTATCCCAAGAAGGCCGGCTATGCTTCTGGTTAGGAAAGAGGTGAGACTCCACCTGACCACTCCCCACTGTCCCTGGTGACAATTCCAGACTGACAGCAGGGCTCGAGTGCATTGGAAGATCTGAGCTTTGTGCTGTGGCTTCCAGTCACCTTCCCCGTGGCCTTTGGCAAGCAAATGGGACCAGCAAATACCACATTGGACTTTTGATCCTCGCCTCTTTGAACTTGACCTTTGCCCGGGGCCTATCTTTCCTTCTCAAGCTTCCCCAGCCGCACCCTAAAAAGCAGAAGAAATGTGATACTGGCCAGTGTTGTCCCTCCCATCCCCCCAGTGTAGCACAGGCTGCAAGGTGCTGTGAAGGGTCCTGCCCCACCCCCCTGAACAGGCCCCACCCCTTTTCTCACTGTAAGCAAACATCTGTTTGCCCCCCCTTCATCTCAAAGCCCAGTTGGTTTCTAGCAGGCCCATCACCTGGGTGGGTTTATGGACCCAGCTCTCCACACCTGAACCCAGATGGCATCTGTGAGTCCTGAGTCTCCTGAGCCACAGAGGAAAGGACTCCTGCACACCCCACCAGGGACCCCAGGCCCAGCTGTGCACAGAATAGAACCTCATTCATTATTGCCATTGGAGCGGCAGGACACCCATGAGAGGCTCCTTTTCAACGCCAGCCAACCCAGGGCTGAGTTGTTCCTCCTCTGTAAAATGGGGACTCTCACACCGACTTTGCAGGCTTGTCGGGAGGATTAAAGACTGTGTGCATCAGGAACTACCTGACATGTTACCTGGCACACAACAGGGGCTCAGTACATGCTGGTTGTCCTGGGGCCTCAGCTCACCATCTTGGGGAATGTCCAGGTGAAAGGAGCTGATGTCCAGTGGGATGGCCAGTCCTAGCACCTGGGGAAGGCAAAAGGCTTGGAGGCACCACTCACTCTCACTGGGTGGCAGGGAGGTTGCTATTGTCACTGAGAAGTAGAGCTGGGGCTGGACACTCTTGGTGAATGACATTAAAGCAAGAAAATCACATGCCCCAAACTTCCCCACTTTCTTCTCTTCACAGCTTTCCTGCATCCCCTCAGACTCACTGGAGGGATTCTGCCGGGATGGGTGTTCCCGCCTCTCCATGGAGGGGTCTCCGTGGTGCCCGCGCGGCAGCCCCTTGAGCACCAAGGCCTGTGCTGCTGGTCCAGGCATGAGCAGAGCGGCCTAAAGATGCGGTGGCCCGGGCTGGCAGATAATTGGACCCCCTTAAAAACAGACTCCTCTTCAATTCAGAGGGTATTGGGGAGGCCCTGAGATGGTGGTCCTCAGTCTACCCCCAAATGTACCCAGCAAACCAAACGCTCATTGGAGAGCTGTCGCCACCCTGTTGAGCGGCCCTCTTACGTTCCAAACACATGTCAGTGGCCATTTGCTGTCCCCAAACCTTCCAACATCGTAGGAGATCCCCTGAAGGCCACTCTGGTAAATGTTACCCCTCATGGTAAATCTTCAGTGGGGGGGGGGGGTTTGTGTCCTCTGTGGATGGAGTTCTAGGCAGCTGCCCAGCTACCCGCCTGTCAATACTACTGAGGTCCCAGGATAATTCCCTTCTTACAAACCCGCAGATCTACGAGTGCCGGCACTTACCCACATGATAGCTGCTCAGACCACAGCCCATTCAGCCCCCTTTTCTCATCACCCTTCACTGCTGAAAGGGCGAGGGCGTTTCTCGGGCCGCCTGGCACAATACGGGACACTCAGACTCAGCACCCGCTTGTCTGTGCCATGTCTATTTAAAGAGTTGGTGGTTCTCCCCCAGCTTCCTCAGCAGCATGCTGAAATAGAGAAGATGGGGACCCTGCAGGTGAGGGCACCAGGTAGACTGAGCAGGATGTGTAGTGAGGTGGTGTATTAGCAGTGAGCAATACTAATATTATTAATATTATGAAGTTATCAGTGATGAGCACTCACCACTCTCCTGGCCCTGAACTCACACTTAACATTGGTTGTTCCCTCCCACCCAGCTTGCGGAGGGAGGTTATTACCCCCATTTTCCAGCTGAGGAACGTGAGGCTCAGAGAAGATGACTGCAGACAGTCAGTCAGTACACGGGAAAACCGGGGTACATGCCCATGTCTGTCTGAACTCCTAGGCTTCCCCATGGGTCCCTGCCCCATCTTGTTGTGGATTCCAGTCTTGGCCCTGCTGCTTCCTAATGTGGTGGGATCCTGGGCCAGCCTTCCCATCCCTTTTGTTTCCTCAATTACAGGATGAGAATGATGCTGTGATGGATTAGCCATGCCTGAAAGGGAGGAGTGAAGGCACCCTTGTGAACTCCTATTTAGAGGGTTACATGAAATTTTCCCTCCCCTGCCTGTCCAGTCTGTACTCATCTGACCTTTAAAATAAAAGGTCAGTCCTGTTACATTAGGGCTCCAATATGCTGGGCCCAGCACAGTGCCCAACACACTCTAGAATGGTCCAGCCTCCACTCAGCTCCCAGAGTGAACATCCTACAGAACAGACACCCACAGCTCCCTGTGGCCTGTGGCCACACACGACCCTTCAAAGTCTGCACCCAACTTCCCTCCCAGTCCCATCAGTGCCACTCCTACACACGCACCTGACAGTGTCGGCCTGCGGAACTTCCTCTCCCTGCGTCCTGAGTTCACAGGGCCCTTTTTTTATCTCCTTGCATCTGGGCATGCTGTTCCCTTTGCCCGGGACCTCTCTTCCTTTCTTCTTGTCCTTGAAGACCCAGCTAATTCATTACTTCCCCTGAGAAGTCTTCCCTGGTCCCTGCAGACAGAATCAGACCCTCCATCACCCGTTTCCCCAGCATTCTGTTTGTTTCCCTATTCTAGTGGACACACGACCATTGAAGGCACAGCAAACTGTGTCCCCAATAGCCCATTGGTCTCCACAGGGAGGGGACACCGTGAGATTCTGCAGTGTGGCGCTGTCCCTGGCTCATAGATGGAAGGGACTGGGTGGAGGTTTAGGGACCGAATAAACATGAGGATGAAGAAACTCAGGATGTGCTGTCAGTGACTTGAATTTCTATTCCCATTTATTCCTGCCTGCCAAGGACGTGGCTTAAATCACCCTCGTTGTAATGAGAGATGAGGAGGAAGAACGGTGATTACAGGCGCTTGATAAAACTTCTCCGTTTCGTGTTTGGAATAAAAAAGGGAAGGTTAAGACAAAACAGTGCTTATTTCATGTTGTTTCTATCAAAGCTGATCTGGCTTCTCCAGGCAGGGCTGTGTGTCAAACCCTCCCCTGCTAAACTCAGGGACAGAGAAAGTGGCACTGAGCTGGGCGTGACGGGGGCAGGAGCAGGTGTGGCAGTGGGACAGAGGTTGCTGCTAAGGAGGCCAGGGACGTATTACAGGAGGAGAGGCCCCAGCAGTGGCTTGAGCAAAGAGCGGGAGTTCGTAAGGTGGGGCAGCTGGTTCAGAGAGGAACAGTGCCTGCAGGGACTGGGGACATGTGCCCAAGGGCCGCCATACCTGGAGCTCCATGCAGACGGTGGTCGGGGGGGTGGGCAATCTGCTGCATTCCTCCTCAGCCAGATCCTCAGCTCTGAGAGGCTGAGCCTCATCCTGTGCTCAGCACAGGGCTGGCCACTGCAGGGGACAACGTGGAGTGCTTACTGTCTGGCTTGCTGATTTCTCCTCCCCTGGCTGGCCTGTTGACATATTCTGTGTGTCGGTCTGTGTGGCGTGTGGGATCTTTTGGAGGTGGCAGAGGCTGTAAGTTTTCCTAAGAGCAGATTGTGGCCCTATCTCATACTCACAATCTGCCCCTCTACATGGAAGGGCACGAAGGGAGGGTGGCCCCACCCGCACCCCAGAGCCACCATCCATCATGCCTCCCATCCAAAAACCAGGCAGGCAGACTTGGAGTGGTGTAGCCAGGGAGGGCCGAGGTCCCACAGACCCCCTTGGAGCCAAGCGCGAGTGGAGAGGAGCAGCTCAGGCACTAAGGAGAGTCCCTGGACGCTTCCTTCATCTGCCCCCATAGGACTGGGAGGGCTGCAGCCCCAGGACCGCGTCACAGGGCTCAGTCCCGCCCTCTCTGCGTCTCCCCCAGGGAGGCAGCCAGGATTTCAGCCGGGTCATCGCCATCATCATCCTGAGCCGATCCTGACTGAGGCCCTGCTGAGCACCTGGTGCTGCACCCTGGCGTGTACTCTGAGGGCCTTCCCTTGCAGGGCTCAGGGCTCAGGAGAGAGACTAGAGCAACGGCAAGAGTCAGCTAATGCATGGTATGGGTACGATCCGATGGTGCCTTGGAAACAGACATGGCCCCAGAAAGGTGTGTGAAGTGCGTTTTAGTCATAAACACTGGTTGGCCCGACGCACATGTTGCCATGCCCTGTTCCACCTGACTTAGCCCTCAAAGCAGCACAGTCTGATAGAAATATAATGTGAGCCACATATGTAACTTAAAATTTTCTGGTAGCCACATTAAAGAAGTCAAAGGAAACAGGTGAAAATAATTTCAATAATGCATTTTATTGAATACAATATATCCAAATTATTATGATTTCAACTCATAATCAATATAAAATCATTTTTGAACTATTTTTTTTCATACTTTGAGCTGTAGTGTATTTTGTAATTACAGTGCATCCCAGTTCAAACTAGCCACCTTCCGGGGCTCAGCTGGAGCATGTCACTAGCAACCCAGGGTCCTAATGGCTAAAGCAAGGTTGTTAGCTTCTCTGTGCCTCAGTGTCCTCATCTGACAAACGGGGCGATAGTAGTACTTAGAGACAATACACTCAAACAGTGCCTGGGTCAGAGGCATTTCGCTACATGTTTGTTCATTGTATCGTTGGTGTGCTCAGGGTGTGTTGGAGGTGCTGAGTCTGAAAGGGACCCAGACACTGGCCAGCAACAAGGGAGGTGACATGCTAGAAACCACCCCTGGGGCCCACTCCCGGAGTCCCCGGGGGCCCACTATCTGAGAGCCTCACTTCGGCGGTTCCTTTGTTCTTCTGAATGTGCGGACCACTGTCCCCACTGCCACCCCCCCAACCCTTCGGGTTTGGCTTTGCAAGTGACTTTCCTTAAACCTGGCTCCTGTGTCCACCTTGATGGTGTGTCCTGCTCACTTTTCATCTTCTGTCTCTGCCCTCTGGCTCTCTAGGACTGTGTGACTCCCTGAGCAATAGGCATCAGAGTGAGGATGCTAAGTGTGGGGATACTTCCTGCAGGCCAGGGCCACACCTCCCATGTCCTGGGCACTGCTGTTAGCTGGCCTGGGTCATGGGACCTGGTTCAGTTGCTCCAAATGGCCCTTGTTGGGCACCCACAGGCCTTGCCACAGCAAGCCGAAGCCACAGGTGTTGTGCCTCATTTGACAGATGAGGAAGGTGAATCCCCGAGAGTCTGAATGGCACAGTGGAGAGGGCTGGGCTGAGCCCAGAAGACATTTCTCCTGGGCTTCATTTTGCTACTTGAAGAAGAAAGGTCGAGAGTGTGGGGCATGATCCCCGTGTGGCATTTTGCCATTTGGTCAGTTTCTCCCACGTGCATCATGGGCCTCATCAGGGGCTCCGACAGTTGTGGTGTCCGGAGCTGAGGGACCCAGCCCTACTCCTTGCTCTGAGCCGCACTTAGGGTTGTCTGTGAGCCAGAAAACCCTCAGCAACCTGGCCAGAGTCTCCGGTCAGTATTTCCTTCCCCCATGGTGAGACTGGTCAGCTCCCTGGAGAAAGCAAGCTGCCTGTCACAGCCCAGTAAGGGTCCTATACCCCTCACTGTGGGTGGCTGGGGCCAAGGAGGGTCTCACTGAGGGGTCCTGGCAGGGTCCCCCTTCTGGCCTAGCTGTTGCCTTATTTCCTGCCTCCTGCTCTTTTCTCTGGGCCCCAGAATTCATTCATTCATTCACTCATTCATTCATTCATCTAATATTTACTGAGCACCAAACTTTTGCTAGACAAGTGGAACACAATGGCGAGCAAAGTAAGCACAGGTTCTGCACCCATGAGCTTAATGTCCAAGAGAGTGAGACCCTAATCAGAAAGTCCCTGGCCCAGATGCACAATTACAACTGCAGCCAGTGCCGGTGAGAGCGCTGTCCCAGCGAGTCCAGCCCCATATGACTGGCTTGGTGTTGGGTCCCGCATCAGGAATGCTTTTCAGGCTTCCCAGGTGATTCTAAGGTGAACCCAGACCCGAGAACATCCAGCACGGTAAGGCAGAGCTCGGGGAGTGGGCTTCAGATTCTGTGCTTGGGTGGTCTCTTCAGTTTCCTACTGGTGACTGGCTGTGGCACAATTCGATACAGTCTCATCAAAATGCAAAGTCGCATTTTTTTAATTTCCAGGAAATACACCGAGAACTTATCTTTGACCCTCAATGTTTTTCGCTTAAATGGCCCCTGAGCCTCACGACAGAGTCTGGGATGGGAGGAGGCTAAAGGAAGTGGGGTTGGGGGAGGAGGAGAAGAGGTTGTCTGTTTCCATATTGCGCTGGTAAATCATGATTAAAAATTGAAAATGTATCAAAATGTATTAAAATTTAATTTCTTGAATAGCTAATATATTGACATGGAGAAAAGGTCAAGAGTGACACCTCATTCTCTACCTCAGTCCCCTGTTTTTAACAGGTAACATTTTTATTCATTGCTTTTATGTTTCTGTTTCTTTTGAAAATACAAGTAAGTTAAAAAAAATTATCCCCCCCAAAGCTTTACACCCAAAATCGCCTGTCATAAACCATGCTCGGCACTTCCCCCTGAGCACTACGTACATCGGAGATCTTTGTGTATCAGCTCGGGAAGAGCTTCCTCATGGTTCTCACATCCCCTTTCAGACAACTGTGCTCTTCTCGGGGTGGATGCACCATAACTCAGTTAGCCGGTCCTGACTGGTGACCATTTGGCTGTTTCCCATCTTCTTCGGCTATAATGAATTATGCTGCAGTGGATAACCCTGTAACTCTGTCACTCCCCATGTTCGGAAGTCTGTCTGGAGGATAAGTTCCCAGGAATGGCATCGCTGGGTTAAGGGGTGTATGTATGCATTTGTAATTTTGTTAGATATTGCCAAATCGCCCTCCACGGGGCTGCCCCCACAAGTGACGGATGAGGGATCTTGTCTCCCCACAGGCTTGCCAACAGGGCAGAGACTTAAATGTTTGCCTTTTGGCTAACTTGCTAGGTGGACAACATTGTTTCAGTGCAGATTTTTAAAAAAGATTTTATTTACTTATTTTTAGAGAGAAGGGAAAGGCAGGTGAAAGAGAGGGAGAGAAACATCTGTGTGAAAGAGAAACATCGATTAGTTGCCTCTTGTACATGTCCCGACTGGGGATTGAACCCACAACCTGGGCACATGGCCTGACTGAAAATTGAGCTGGTGACCTTTTGCTTTGTGGGATGGTGCCCAATCAGCTGAGCCTCACTGGTCAGAGCTCAGAGCAGTTTTCATTTGCATTTTTAAAAGTTATGAATGAGGTTGAGCGTCTTTTCATATATTTAAGGGTCATGTATGTTTCCTTGGCTATGAACTCTCTACTTACATGCATTTGTGTTAAATTTATACATAGTAGAGAGATTAGCCTTTAATCTGGGATATGAGTTATAAATATTTCCTTTCAAATTTTTATTGCTTATTTTTTCCATGCATATGTTGAATTTTATTAGTCAATTGATCCATTTTTTTTCTGAATTTGAGTCTTGGTGAGAGAATGTCTACCCATGGCTACCTAGAAATTCTGTGATTTTCTTCCAGTAATTTATGGTTTCTATTTTTAGTTTTAAACCTTCTGTCCATTTGGAGTTTATCCTAGTGTGTGAGGTGGGGGATGGGCTCAACTTAATTTTTCTCCAGATGGTCACCCAGGTGGCCCTGTACCGTTTATCGATTCATTCTTGTTTCCCTCAGTGACCCGAGGTGGCGCGATGATCACATACTCAGTTTCGTAGTAGCTGGGTCCATTTCTCACATTGTTATTCTGTTCTGTTGGGATATTTGTCTGTGCGTTTGCGGTGACACACCAAGTTAATCACTGGGGATACATAGCGTATCCTTTTGAATAACTTTTCCTGTTTAGAATGTCTATGGATATTTTGTTTTTTTTTTTTAATTTTCTATATGAATTTTAGAATCTGATCGTCTACATCCATATCTCCCCCTCCATGCTGTTGGTGTTTTATAAGCCAGGGCTGGGAGTACAGGCTCCTGAATGAGATTGCCTGCTTTCCACTTGCAATTGCCATTTACCCTGTGAATCTGAGCAAATTCCTTAATTTTTTAAGCTTCACTTTCCCCATTATATATTTCATAAGATATTCTATTATGAGAACATATACATAAAGAACTCAGCTAGTGTTATTTGGTTTACTATGTACCAGGTACAACAGAATGATTATTTTTTTATATTATTCTTATCTTCTTCATCAAAATATCTTCAAGACTAAGTGTGAGCACATCAACATGGTCGTATCTGGAAACCTGTTTGTGGGAAGGTCAGAATGCTGGACAGCCTTCCTGCCAGCCCCGTTTCTTTAACCCACCACTTCAGCCACGGCACCTGTGTCTGCCTCCGTTAGCTTGGGCTGCAGACCCTATGGTGTGAATGTAGCAAAGAATATTTGAAGCTCTTGGTAGCACCTTCTAGAGTGTGGACTCCTGATAGGAAGCTGTGGTTATTAATTTTCACCTTATTTTAGGTTGAAGATGGGAATAAGTCTATGCATATATATATAGGTCTATGCATATATATATGCACTCCATGTTGTTTATGTGAAGGTATTTTAAAGTAAGTAGCAGATGAAATAATAGAGACATTTTTCAACCCTCACTTCACACATGGGGAAACTAAGCCTCAGGAAGGGGAAGTAACCCACCCAAGGTCACATAGCCACTAAGTGGGGTGCCTGGATTGAAACCCCGGTCTCTGCCAGCCCCAAGCAGAGGTGAGAATCTGTCCTATCCAACTTTTCCTGAACGAGGCTCGGAGCCCTTGGAATATTCCCCTTCAAATTGCCTCAGTAGTGTCTGTCAGAGCTCTGGTTTGAGGTGGCTTCAGGCCCTCGGTTCCAGAGTCCCTAGAGACTGGCTCTGAGGGGACTGCAGGACTTGGTGGGTAGATACCCCAGGCCCAGGCTCTGGAGCCAGCTTGGCCACTTCCAGCTGTGTGACCTTGGGTAGGTTACTGCATTTCTCTGAGCTCCAGGTTTCCCTTCTGTGAAGTGAGAGTGATAGTTCCTGCATGAATGTGTATCCAGAGCTTAATTCAGTGCCCAGTAATACTGGATTTGCAACACCTTTTATGTCATTATAAGGAATAGGACACCCAGCCTGAACTAGTCTAATGATAAAAGGTGGTGTTTGAGTCCTGTAACCAAAAAACCCGGAGGTGGGTAGGTCGCAGGATTGGCTGATTCAGGGCCGTGATGGTATCACCAGGGGCCCAGGTCTTCTCCATCTCCCAGTTCTGGTCACACAGGGATTGCCAGCTGCCTTGGGCTTCATAGCTGGGCTCGTAGCCCCAAGTCAGAGCCTGGAGGATCCTTCTGATGGGATGGGCTTCAGGCACGTGTGCTCCCAGGGACTGATGACTCTGGCCAGGGATGGAATGTGTTGATTGGTTTAAACCAACTGGGCCCAACCCCTTGGTCTGAAGGTTTCAATTCCTTCCAAGTCCATGGTGTGTGTGTGTGTGTGTGTGTGTGTGCGTGTAAGGTGGCTATCCCAGTGTGAACATGGGTTTCGTTAAGGAGGAGAAAGAGGGTTGGCAGATGGGTGGGCAGCCAACACCCTCCTGTTGCAGTTTTTCTTCTCCGTTTCCCTCCACTCTGACAAGTACAAGGGAAACTCCCCCTGTGACATCATCGTGGCCCTGCAGTGCACCTGGGGCACCGAAGATTTCTTCTCTGCCCTACGAACAGCCAGGCCTCACTCCTGTCTCCTGTCATTTGCATTTTTGGACACCCTCAGCCTGTTCAGATGGGCCCTTCCATGAGGTTTCTCCGGGAAGCCTTCCAGATGCCTTCAGCCCTCAGGGAGCTTACCCAGGCTTTGGCCTCATGGGTAGGCACCCAGGAATACTTGGCCCTGCCCTGCTTCCCAATGGCCTTTTAAGCCTCATTCAATGAGTGGGCTTTCAGGAGCTGTCACCCTGACCTGCCTCCTGACCCCACTCCCTGTCCTCCACCCAGCAGCTGTCCCCCCAGCTCAGGCCGACCCGATTGTTCCTCACCAGAGTGGGGCACGGAGGAGGCACTGTAGCCTCACAGGGGGCAGGGCTGGGTGTTGGTCCCGCTGTCCCAAATCCTCCTGCTTTCTCCCACTTCAGGGCCTTGGCATTTGCTGCACCTTCTGTCTGAAAAGCTGGCTCTTTCCCATCCACTAGATCCTAGAACATGTCACCACTGCAGTGAGGACTTCTTGATCCCCTTTCTGAAGCTGGACTCCCTATAATTCTTCTCCTAAGCTCTCATGTTTCCTTCACAGAACTTTTCACAATGTGCAATTATTTCATGTCTTTTTAGGGGTCCATTTCTCCCGGTGTAAGAAAGTTGCTCTGAGAAGGCAGGGCCATGGCTGTCGAGTTGCCCATTACACCCCGGTGCTTAGCACAGGGCCCAGGGCAGATGAGACAATCAATGTGGCTGAACGAATGCATGAAGGTGTGTGTGAGTGATCCAGTGAATGAATGCCTGTGTCTGGAATCCAGTGCGACCTCTAGGTTTCTGAGGGTCCAGCTGTCCTTTATCTCCCTCATTCTTTCTGCTGTTGGTTCACTGTGGCTTCTCTTTGGGTCCCCTGGGCCTCCCCGCTCTGGCTTGGCCTGGAGCCATGCCGAGCCGCAGCCTGCCTGTACCCCAGGCTCATCAGAACCATCACCTCTGAGGGTGCGATGGGGACAGAGGGCTTCCCCTGCTCCATTCCCCTGCACCCTGGAGGGCGCTGCTTCCACTCTGAGCTCACTCGCACCTGGAGGCCAGTCCAGCCCCATTCGTCTGTTTGTGTCTCTTCCTCCTTTTAATGGTCCAACCCCCAGCTGCCCTCCATGTACCAATCTCACACTAACTCAGCTCACCCCTCCCTTCCTTCCTCTTTTCTTGCCTCCTTCAAGAGCTGCATGCTTGCCTAGTCACCCTACATCCCCTCCTGGGCAGAGCCGGGGTGGCAGCAGCCACAGCCCACGCTGAGCGCTCTGTGTGCTGGGTGGGCGTGCTGCAGGCAAAGCCACAAGTGAGCCTCAGGTGGGTGCTTCCCAGCCCATTTTACAGATGAGGGAACTCATGCACAGAGAGGTTAGGAGTGATCTGTCTGTTGGCCAGGGCTCGCATTGACTAGTAACTCCGTGATCCGGGCCTCGTCATCTTGTGAGGCGCCTGTGGCTGGCAGGTGTGGCAAGGCCCCCATGTGCTGCCTGCGAGGACAGGGTCAAGCCACTTGGTTGATCCTTCCCTGTGGAGGCCATTCCTCAGCCCCTCTAGCTCTCTCTTCTCCCAAGGAGGCGGGGAAGTGAGCAGGGAAGTGGGCTGAATGGTGTAGCTGGTGGGTGAGTGTGGAAAAAGAAACAGGTCATGGGAACCTTCGCTATTTTTTCTTGCATGAGTCTCCATCATTCTTGGTCAAGGGGTGAGTAAGGTGATGGCAGCCTCCTCCTGCAGCCCTGTCCTGCCCTCGGTAGGACTGGGAGTGCCCAGGCTTTTGGGACTCAGTGGGGCATTTCTATAATCTGAAGGTTCAGCACTAGGAGGCCCAGGTGCTTGCATGTTCCTCCAAATCCACTTTGTCTGCCATCAGGGTGACCTTGGTCTCCCCTCCTCCTCATTTCCCTCTTCACCATTGGTCAGGACCTGGCAGGGCCCTAACCCTACCGCCATGAGAGGGGTGCAGGGTGGTCATGGGGCTCTGTGAGCACCTCCTGGCTGCCATAGGAGGTGTATCGACGTCATGCCAGAAGCTCCTCAGTGCGGTGAAACCATTTGGGGCATAGGTGACCACTAGGTGAGAGAAATGAGGGATTCGGAGTAGGGTGCCAGATAAAATCTGGGACATTTCAATTTTAGCTAAACAATGAATAATTTTGGGGGTATAAGTATGTCCCATATATAATACGGGACATACTTATACTAGAAAAGCACTTTACCTGAAGTTTAATTTTAACTGGGTAACCTGTATTTTCATTTGCTTACCTTAGTTTTATTTGGCAATGCTAGTTTGGAAAGGCTCTAGTTGTTACTCGAGCACGAGCGGGGAGAGGAGAGGAGATGCGCCCCTGACTCTCGTAGGAGGCTCCCAGCTACAGTAACAGAACTCCGAGTGGATGGGCCTGGGAAGCGAAGGGACCTACTGTTCCTCACGAGGAGTCCAGAGACGGGAGGCCCCCTGAGCTCCAGCTCTACCTGCTCTGAGGTTCTCGCAGCTCTGCCTCCAGGATGGGCCCCTGAGTCACTAAGTGGATGCACTGTCTCCAGGCACCACATCTGTATCCGCTGGCCATCAGGCTTGCATCTCGTTGTCCTAGCAACACGCAGCCCTGGCCTGGGAGGCATGGGAGGATGGGCCAGCGTTTTCATGAATGGCAGGCTGTTTGGACTCAGCTACTTCTCTGGCCAGCGACATGTACTGATTCTTTCTCTCATTTGGCTCCCAAAGGGCCTGATAATGGAATGAAAGAAATCTGAATAAATTGTCTGATGCATCATGACTAAGATTGCAATGTGCCAAGTGTCCCCCAGGAGAGGCCCCAGGACAGCCGGGCTGCAGTGCCCGGCCTACACGCTGGAGACCATTCCTGGGGACAGCCCCCTGTGTGAGCTGCTCCAAGTTCTAGAAGTACTTGGAGGATCCAGGGAATTGTCACACGAGTTTGTGGCATGGCCTCTTGGCCTCCGACTAAAGGGTGGTGGCACAGTTTGTTGACCTGGCTTGGCGGTGGGTGGATCGCTCAGTCCACACAGCCTGTTTCACTGACAGCTTCGATGACTCCCGAGTTCTGTTAGTGATCCCATTGTGACCGCCCAGGAAATTGCATGTGTCAGTCTTTGTAGATTTACGGGGCCTTGCAGGATAATTCTCATTGCATTGCTGTGAGCACTCTATTTCAAGCACGTGTAGAGAGCCCTTTGCCATTTCTTTTCCTGCCTCCATGCCCCTCAGCCTCCTTCCCACATCTATTCTCCAGGGAGAATGTTCTCAATTTAATTAACTGTTTTCCCTGTGTTTGTATGTCTAAGTCCTTTCACTATGCTGACCAGAGGCTATAAGATTTATTGATCTGTTACTATGAACTCTTTAAAAATCTGGTATGCATATGAATGGTAGTAGCCAAGAGTTTTTATTGAGCTTGAACCCTATGCCCACTGTACTTCATGTCCATTTACTCTTTGATTTCACAGTGACCTTTTGAAGTCAATATTATTACTACCTCCCCTCCCCCCCCCCACACACACACTTATAGATGGGACACTGAGATTCCCTTACTCAGAGTTCCATGGCAAGTGACAGAGGCAGGGCTGGAGCAACACCTGGGAATCCAAGCCCAGGGCCTGTGCTCCTCACCCCTTCACCTGCTACCCAAAGTGTGGCCTATAGACCAGCACCAGGCAGTCGCTGGAGCCTTGACATAAATGCTGAGTCTCAGGCCCCCACCCAGGAACCCAGGTGACTCACATGCACGTGACAATCAGAGAAGCTCTGATCTAGCCTCCCTGGAGAGAAACGTGTCCCTTGGTGCTGCCTGAGGGTCACATTCAAGTTTGGTAGTCACAGCCCTGCCCTTCTCTCATTGACATCATCCCGTGGCTTGTCTTCGTCCTGCACAGGCCCTTCCCTCAGGAGGCACATTCTGTCAGAATGACGGTGTGACAGTTAATGTTATGGATCAATTTGGCTAGGCCGTGGGACCCATGTATTTGGTCCAACATTATTCTATATGTTTCTATGAAGGGTTTTGTTTTTTTAGATGAGATTAACATGTAAATCGATAGATTTTGAGCAAAGCAGATTGAATACCTTGTATAGTGTGGGTGGGCCTCACCCTGTTAGTTGAAGGCCTTCATGAAGTGACTGACACCTCCTTGATAGAAAAGGATGGGTTTCTGCCTTCAGACCGCCTTCACACCCAGCACGAAACGTTACCTCTCCACTGGGACTCCGGGCCCTCTGCAGGCTTTGTACTTTCCAGGCTCGACAATCGCGTGAGCAAATTCCATAAAATCTCTGTGTCTCAACAAATGTGATTCTCTCTGCCTCCCTCTCTCTCTCCTCCCTCTCTCTCTGTGCATATATTCCATTGGTTCTGTTTTTTTCTTTTTTTTTTTTGAGAACTCTGACTGATACAAATAGCCTTCGACCAGTTAAATAATTGTATTATTTCACTGTCTGGTCCCCAGGCTGAACCAATAATCAGGACCTGCCTTTATCCTGGATGGGACGGGCAGTGTGAGTTGAAGAGTGAAAGAAAGATCCCTTTTGTGAGGTCGGAGCTGCTGAGGACCCTTGAGAAGGCAGCGAGCTAACAGCAAAGCAAGGAGTTTATTGAAAGCGGGGTCCCTCGGGAGCGAGGGAGGGGAAACACTTGGGCTGAGGCCAGTTCCCAGCTCAGACCAGTTCCTATCAGGGTGGTTCTGCGCAAGTTTTTTAAAGAAAAAACAAAACAAAATGAAACAAAACCCATGCACTATGGGGAAGTAGTCTTTTAATTGCTTACTTTGAACTGCTCTACTTTTCTCTTACTGTGTTTTCTCTAGTTCCTGGGACTCGTTTCCGCAGCTTTCTAGCTCTAGTTCCTGGAATGATCCTGTCCCTGACCCTTCACTTGGGTGCTGTAATACCCTGGTCAGTTTGTTCCAATACCCTGTCTTGTTGGCTGGGTGCCTCTATGCAAGGTCAGACCAGACTGTCACCTTTCCTTAGGTGTGCTCTCTCACTGATGCCGGAGAGGTGAGACTTCTGCGGTGGTACTGAGTGAGTGCCTGGGCTTGGCTTGGCTTTGGAGTGGGAATGCTTTGGAGCCCAGCCTTCCGTCCCTGCCATCTCCCTCCTTCCTAATCCAATGGGGAGTTTCCACCTGTGGCCACTGTGAAAACAATTGGGGCCTGGGAACTCACTGGCATGGATACATTCCAGTTTGCTCTGCATGTGTTATGCGATAGAAGCTCACAGGGATCCGACACCTCGGTCTCTGAGAGTGTGCGGAGCGCACATGCACGATGGAGGAGCTCCCCAAGAGTCTTAGGGCAGAGCTGTGGGATTGTGGCTCTTCTCCTTTTGGAAGGTGTGAGAGAACATGGGGGTCCTAGCTTCCAGCCTTCTGCCTGGATACTTTTCAAACCCAACTCTGTGCAAACAGCTACAATTGATTGAGCTCTTCCACGTGCCAGACACTACATTAAGTGCTTTATAAGCATTGTTTGGATATATTCTTTTAAATAAATAGATAGATTAATAAATGCAAGTGATTTATCTATTTATTATTTTTAAAACTGAAAAATCCTTACCCAAAGACATTTAAAAAACTTATTTGAGAGAGAGAGGAAGAGAGCAAGAGAAACATTGATGTGAAAGAGAAACATCTATCGGTTGCCTTCTTGTATGTGCCCCAACTGGGGATCAAACCTATGACCTTTTAGTTTATGGGCTGACGTTCTAACCAACTGAGCCACACAGGCCATGGCTAGATGCATTCTTACCACCACCTTAGGAGGTAGGTACTAGGAGGAAACTGAAGCTTTAAGGAATAAGGTACTTGTCCGCGATTACACAGCTTTTTATATGACAGAACTAGAATGTCACTCGGCCCTGTCTGCCTGGTGACTGTTACTGGGTGTGTAGGTGCTGGAAGTGGCATTGGTCTGCATCGTTCACTGCTCGGTGGGATTTAAACCTCCTGTCTGCATATGGGATAGACTTACTGACCTTACCCAGTGCTACTTGGGCTCTCCTCTGTTGCGTAGAATATGTGGGGAGCCAGAGCAGATCTCTGGAGGGCAACCCACTCAAGCAAGACCTCCAAAAAGTACACAAGGTGGAAGGAGGACAGTGCCCAAGACCAGTATGAAACCTTGCTACCCAAGCTTTCTCGTTTCTCCACAGGGGCCAGAGAGAGAATCAGAGGGCAAGCAGAGTCAAAAGCAGACATGGTGGGTGAACAGACACTCTTTTCTGAAACACGTCCCTGTTATTCTTTGTGTTGGTCTGGCTTGTTTTGGTAGGAAGCAGGATGTGCTTCGGTCAGTGGGCTCGTTCACATCCTTTTCCAGTGGGTGTGGTGGTCACTGGAAAATGACAAGGTCTGTTGCCCAGGGACCCACTCAGCCAGGTTTACTTCCTCTAGCATATACAACCTGTGAGAGCACGGGCCTGCTCTGTCTGGTTCCCCACCCCAAATATGCCTCAGGTAGTAGATGCTCAACCAACACTTAATGAATTGAGTGAGCACGGCTTCTCCCCAGTCTCCTCTGACCATGCTCAGAAACTGTACAGAGTGGGCCAGGCTTGGGGGCAGGGTCTGTGGGCCTCCTGCATTTAGGGGCAAGTTTCTATACAGCACTTTTCCCCTTGGGAAGTAGGTTGGTGGTAATCATTAATTTTCTTCACCAATACTTCTAGCTTTCCTGGACACATGGTAGGACTGCCCCCTTCAAAATCAGGTGTTGCCCTGGACTTGTTTTGGCTTCTGAAATGTGAGTGTAAGTAACATATGTCACATCTGGGCAGACACTGTGAGAGCCAATGTGTGATTCACCGTGTGCTTTTCTTCCACTATGATGAGCATGGACTTGAATGTTGAGACGGAGCCCCTGTCAGCCTGGGTCTCTGAATGATGGCCATGAGCAGAGGCCCCTGACTCTGCTACATGCTGGACATGCAGCAGGAACAGGAGCAGAAAGTACAATTTGGTAGTGTTAAGCCATGAAGATTTTGGACTTGTTTGTTATCACAGCACAGCCTAGCCTACCCTGACTGGTATAGAGCCTTTAGTTTTCATTGGTTCTCAGAGGGGGTCTATCAGCCACATAAGGTCAAGAATCACTGTCTCAGGGCTCAGCTAGAAAGGTATGGTTGTGCAGGAAAGCAAAACTCATGTTTATTACATGACCCACTATGTGCCAAACACTTTGCTGGGTGCTTCACATATGTTACAATATTTAATCCCCAATGATTTTTACAGATGAAATGAGGCTGAGAGAGTTTAGGGTGTTGCTACCCAGAGTGTGACCTTCAGACCAACAGCATCAGTATCACCTGAGAGGATATTAGAAAGGTAGACTTTCTGGTCCCCCTGCAGTCCTACTATATCAAAATCTGTGTTTGACCAGCTTCCCAGGCTGTTTGTGAGCACACTGAAGTTTGAGCACATTAAAGCGAGCACATCAATGACACTGAGTCGGGGGACTTGCTTGACATTATCCAGGTAGCTCATAGCAGATGTAGATAAGGGATGCAGGCAGCCATCCAGCAGGAGATAGGAATGTCTACACCCCATCACCCCCTGCCAGGAGCGTGGGAACAAGGGTGTGCAGAACTGGGGCCAGGCACCTGGATCTCCGCCCAGTCCATGTTCATGGGCTCTCCTGGAAGGCATGTCGTCAACCAGTTTGAGTGGCTGACGGTAACCAAAGCTATTACTGGTATAAAAAAAGCACCCTGCAAAGCATGCAGACCGTGTGTCCAGGGTATGTGTTCCTCCCAGCTGTGGATCCTTGAGTGAATATTGGGAACACTGGTGGTGGGCGGGGGTGGGGGCAGACACTGTACATGGCGGGAAAGTCTCAGATGACTGGGGAGCTGGGATAATCCCTGGGTAATGGTTGCCACACACCTTGGGGCCTCTGTGGGTGGCAGAGGTGGGCCCCTTTGGCTTTGAGCTTGGTGCCTGCTCGGACTGTAAAGTGCCCCGAAACCCTGGTGCTGCATGTCCCAGATGATTTTACATGGTGCCCAGGCCTGCCAGCAGCTGACACAGGTCTTGGTTCCCTGCAGCTCCTACCCCCAACTTCAGGGTCTGAGCGAAGCTGCTTGGTTATCTGGTCATAGATGAGGAAGTGGCCAGGATCCTGCGCCAGGAGAAAGACTGCAGCTGCTTGGGGACGTGGACCCAGCTGGGCATCTGGGAGAAGCAGATTCCTGTGGCCCATGGCCTCTGGAACCCTGATCGGCATGTATCTCTGTGGAGACACAGTGGAGATGCTGAGGAAATCAGACCTCTTGTTCAGAGGAACATGATGTGGCTTCTCCCCATTGGAATCACTAGACTGTTCTCTGCTGTTTTCTCTCCAGATAGTTAGATTTTCCATGAAAAAGGTGCAATTCCCACTCCCTGGTTAAGTTCTGGTTGTCTATTCAGCTAAACAAGAAATTTCCTATTACAGGGTAATCAATGCCTTCATATTGGGAACCTGCTAAGTGCCAAGCACTAGGGAGGCAAAGAGCAATAAGGCACAGTAGCACTGGTTAGGCTCTGGGATAGTTCCATTATAAAGAAGGAAACAATAGGCCCTGACTGGTGTGGCTCAGTGGACTGAGTGCTGGCCTGTGACCCAAAGGGTTGCCGGTTTGATTCCCAGTCATGGCACACGCCAGGTTGGGGGCATGCAAGAGGCAAATGATCAATGTTTCTTTCACACATCAGTGTTTACCTCCCTCTCTTTCTCCCTCCCTTCCCCTCTCTCTAAAAATAAATAAAACAAATATTTTTTAAAAAGCAGAAGCAAACAATAGCGTCTTGCCTTCACTTGCTCCCAGTCCAGGGAGGCAGGATTTCATGTTGCTGTGATGTGGGTGACTGAGGGACAGGTAGAGCGTTCCCCAGGCCCAACAGAAGGAGGTGACAGTACAGGCACTGGCTGAAAGCACTGGCTGAGCTCTCAGGCCTGGATTCCTGTCCCGGCCCCACCATGTGCTTGCTCAGAGTTATGTCAGTTAGATACAGAAGCAACAGGACCTGGCAGCGAGGACGGAAGGAGGGCATTGCCTTCGAGGGAGCTCCTATCATAAGCCAAATGCTGTGGGAAGGCACACTGATTATCAGAAACTCGAATCCATGGGTGCTTAGGAGGTGTTAGGGGGAAGGGGCATTACCTTCGGAGAATCTCATTTATGAGTTGGGGACGGAGTTGCCCGAGGCCGCAGAGGCAGCTGGCAGCAGAGCTGGCTCCTGAGCCCAGACCTCTGGTCTCTTTCTGCATTGACTGGGCACTTGCTACATTTTCCCAAACTGGGCAGGGTTTTTTTGTTCTAATACAAAAATGTGGCTGCAGAGGGGCCATGTGGAGCAGAGAAGCTTATGCAGGACCTGACCAGCTCCCTTCCCCTCGATAACTGGGAGCCTGGACCTCTGGCAATGGGCAGAAAAACAAAACAGAGAGGCTCTCATCTTCTTTTTATCCCTCACCCTACTCTGATGAATTTATTTTGGAAAGTGAAAGGAGGCTAATGGAATCACTTAATTTTTCTGATAACAGATTACCCCCAAGTGCAATAATTAAACGTTTCACAACAAACTGGCTTCTTGCTGCATAATGTTCCTCATAGGTTTCTCCTGCTCTGACAGCCTTTCTCCTCCCCTTCCCCTGTCCTGGCCCTGAGCTGGCCTGACCTCTTTGGTGAGTCACTTTTCATTTCTGGGCTTTGGGAGTCCGACCCAGGTGATAATAACTGCAGGAGGACCCTATAGGATTGTGGGGAAGAGAAGAAAGTGTAATGAGAGAAGCAAGCAGATCAAGGTTTGAATCCTTGGCTCTACCACTTCCCAGCCACATGACTTAGGAAAACCACTTAATTTCCATGTGCTTTGGTGTCTTCAGGTGCAGATGGGATGATACTGCTTCTTGGACTTGCAGGGTGCTTATGAGGCTTACAGTGGTACCTGCCAATTCCCCGGCACATGGGGCCTTCAGCAAGTGGGAAATGCTGTGATTTGAAAAAGAAGAATATTGCGAGTCTAATTCTTTTGAACATGCATTGGAAGGAGAGGGAGAGGGAGAGAGACAGAGAGAGGAAGAGAGAGAGGCGGGGATAAGAGAGAGAGAGAGAGAGGGGAGAGAGAGAGTTGGGGGAAGAGAGAGAGTTGGGGGAAGAGAGAGAATGGGAGGTGGGGAGAGAGAGAGAAACTATGAGAACTACAGAAACAGAGAGAAGTAGAACAGAGACTAAAAGAAAATGGAGAAGGAAAAGGGTTGAGACCATGGCAGGGCTGGAGCGAGCGAACATTTGTCAAATGGTGCACAAACCCTTATATAATCATGTGCTCTAGAGCCAAGGGATGCACATTTGCCAATCTTTCTAGCCAGATGTCTGAGGTTTCACAGAGCGGGGCCAGCTGGAATTTGGAGGCCTGCTTCTGTTCCCCAGCAGCACAGAGGCTGGGTGCCCGTCTGTGTGTTAGCAGAAGATTTGGAAGTAACGGTGGCACTTTCCCCTGTGATGCATGATTAATGTACAATCGACTGTGCATGCACAGCTGTTGGATATTTTCAAGGCAAATGTCTCCATAAGACCAAGGAAATACATGGGACTTATCCACTGCAAGGTCTGGCCTGGGTGGTAGTCGTAGGCAGGAGGCAAGAGTCAGCACTGCTGTCCCTTGGGCCTGAAGGCTCGGGACAGGGCACCTGGTGGCCTTTTCAATGTCAGCACTGCTGGGAAGGAACACCCTGGGAAACATCGTCTGTTCTTATGGTTTCCTTTTATGTCATGCCACATGGCTTTATGGGTGTCCAGCTCCAGTCCTGGGCTCAGTTGAGCTGGGATCCAATCTACACCAGACAAGGCAATAGCCTGACATCCAGCGTCCCTGCAGTCCGGAGGGGCACCAGGAGTGTTTGCATCTACTTTAAGAAGGGTGAGGCTGGGGCGAGTGCCATCCCAGGTTGGGGGTCTGTGAAGAGGTACCTACCTCTAACTGGGAAACTGAGGAATGCTTCCTGGACTGTGGTCAGAAGGCATTCCATGAAATGAGCCTTTAAAAATGTTAATTATGGAGGGAGCCCGGAGGAGCTATGATATGGCTTTGGTGCATGGTCAGCCTATGCCCCTGAGTCCCAGACTCATCTATAAAGAGACAACAGTTTCTGTATCACTGGAAAATTAAATGAGATAATGCCCATATAGCGCATAATGCGTTAGTAACCCATGCAAGTGCTTAAGGGTGGGCAGCTACCCCTCTGCTCTCCATGGGGTTATTCAGTCACTGGAGGAGGCAGTGGGAGTCTAGCCCTGAGCCCAAGCTCCCCGTCAGTCCTTCCTTCCATGCTTCCTCTAGAGGAACCTTCACCCCTTCGTGCTAGAGTTCTGGGTGAGAATGGCTGAGCTACCCCAAGAGTTGGGGAGAGGAGGAGCTGATTGCTATGACTCTTCCTCTCATAGAAACCCTGTTCTTCCTTGCCTCCTTCAGGACGCTAAACCATGAACCCCTTAGCCCCTTGGACCAAGAGCCATTTTGGGATGCTCATCCTGCCTGCTTTCGGCCAGGAAAAACAAGATGCCTGTCCCCGTTCATCTGGGAAGGAGTTTCGGTCTCTTTCCAAAGTCCAGCTTCCAGCGAAGGAATTTAGCAGGCAATGTGGGGGGTAATCCAATAACCACAAGCAGGAGGCGAATGCTGCCTTGGCCTGGCCCTCCTTCAGGTGACCTGTGGGATTATCTGGGTGGCAGGGAAGTGTTATTTCCTTACCAAGCCCAGTGTTTGGAATGTGGCTCAAGTGCACAGTAACCTGAGAGGCTAGTGTGGTCGGAGCTGAGCTGGCAGGTTTACTTTAGCGTGATCATTACAATTAAGAATTGAAAAGACCTCCAGAGAGAATGCAATCCAAGAGTCTCCTTTATAAACAGGGGACCCTCCCTTGGATAGTAGCGTGAACGCTGATCGTCGGTGTTTCTCTTTGTCTTGAATTCAGGTGCCCGACTTAAGCTTTGAGGGTCAGGCATTTGCTTCGAAGGTGGCTCCCGCCAAGAAACACACTGCCAGCCTGAGGTCTCGATAAGAAGCCAGGCTGCCTCCTTCCCTGCCCTCCTGCCCTGCAGCTCCTGGTTCCCGAGACCTTTGACTGAAAATTGACTGTTGGTCAGTTTTCCCCCTTTTTCCTCCCAAGCTTTAATTCCAGCTCTTAAATTTTAAATTCACCAGTTAAGAGTGGACCTGTGAAACCCTAGGCCCTACCCTTAGCCCCAATAAAAGCAGAACCCCTTTCCCCCTGCCGCCCCAGTTGTGACCTAAGCATGTGGCCCCAGGTTTGCTATGTGCCTTTCAGCACTTGTGAGTAATAAACCTTGTCTTTCAAACGTTCCTGATGATCATGGTCGCTGAGGGTGTCTTGTGACCATGAGCTGGCCCTACTGCAACATTGGTTCTGAAAGGGAGACTGGGCCCCCGTCAGCGGCCCTGGACAACTCTATCCCATAAAACAGGGAGGCACCCGTGGCTCTCTGCAGGGAACCGGCGTTCTGTTCTTTCCGCTGGGGCGGGTTAAGTCAAGCTTAACCGCAGCTACCTGGGCTATGTGACCTGTGCCTCCTTGGAAGGAAAAGTATTCTGTAACTGTGTGTCCCATAAGCAATAAATATTTGTTGAGAGAATGGATTTGTATTTGCTCCTTCGATTTAAACTATTGTCTTCAGAAAACCCAGTGAAAATGCAAATACATTTTCTGGGAGCGGCAGCCTGTTAAGCTGTTAAATCCATATTGCCAGTGTATTGAATCCACTCTGGTTACCTAACTGCATCCTGAGGAGCCAGGCAGGTCATTTTTGGACACAGAAGCTCGGAACAGGGCCACAGGGTGGGGTTGTCTGCAATCCAGGACCTGCCAGGGAGTCCCCGACTCCGGAAGAAGAATGGCCCAGCTCGACACTTTGCCAGCCCTGTTGGCAGGGTTTTAGACACTCAAGAGGAGGAATTAAAAATTGCACCCCTTCACGATCCTTCCAAATGCAGGTCCCCAGAGAGGAACTGAAGTTGGCCGGCTGAGGATGGTTGCCCATTGCCAGGTCACTGGCTATGATGCTGAAACCATTAAGGAGATATTGAGAACTATCCCAATCACCACATGACAGGCATGTAGTCCATATATATTGTTTAAAATTGGTTAAAATTGTTTTAAGAACTTCCTGTTTTCACCACTTTTAAGTGTAGGATTCATTAGTATGAAGTACATTCTAACTGCTGTGCAACCCTGGTCGCTGTCCAGCTCCAGAGCTTCTCGTCACGCCAAACAGAAATTCTGTCCCCATTAAATGAGACCTCCTCAGCCCCATCCGCCCTTCACCCCTGGCCACCAACATTCTACTTTCCGTCTGCACGAATTTGCCTATTCTAGTAACCCTGTGTATGTAGAATCATGCAATCTTACAATCTCGAAAGCTGGACTTTTGAAAGAGACCGAAACTCCTTCCCAGGTGAACAGGGACAGGCACCTTGTTTTTCCTGGCTGAGAGCAGGCAGGAGAGCACCCCAAAACGGCTCTTGGTCCAAGGGGCTAAGGGGTTCATGGTTTAGCATCCCCGAAGGCAGCAGGGGAGAACAGGGTTTCCGTGAGAAAGAAGAGTCATGGCAATCAGCTCCTCCCCTTCCCAACTCTTGGGGTAGCTCAGCCAGTGACGTGGAGCCCAGTGAAGCCAACACCTGTTTAATAGGGTGCATGGGCATAAAATCAGACACAAATGGCTCCCTTAGAACGTCATTAAATATTGTGGCCAAAATAAACTGAGTTTTTCCTCTTAATTTGTCCCTAGTATCATGCTCAGCATATGGAGTATGTGTGTATGTGTGTGTGTGTGTGTGTGTGTGAGAGAGAGAGAGACAGAGAGAGACAGAGAGAGACAGAGAGAGACAGAGAGAGATGGTGTGCAATGGTTTTCCCTAATGCTGTCCCTCAGCTCTGCCTCTGGTCCACCTGGATAAGGCACTTTTTCTCCCAAGGAGCAAATCCTTCCTCATCTCTGTTTTCTACTCTTCCTTATCTTCTTGTTTTGGATGCTGATAGGATGACTACAAATAAACTTCTGGGCCCTGAGGCTGAGGGTCAAGAAAAAAGTCTAGCAAAGCCATAGAATCAAGTTCAAATCCTACAGATGTCACTGGCCACTACTTCAGGCTATGTTAGATACTTTCTCATGTATTGATTTTGTGGAAGCTCAACAACAAGGCAAGAAGAACCATTCTTATTTTAGGGATGAGGGAACTCTTTCCTAGAGAGGCAAGTGATTTGCTCAAAGTCACCTAGCTGCTAAGTAGTAGAGCTAGGACTTAAATCTGGGTCTTTTCACTGAATGCTTTTCTTCCTTGCATTACCACCTGCCCCTTCATAACAGAGGCAGTTGAATCACAGGTGTGGACAGTTGTCGTCTAAATTGTCACCACAGGTCAACTGCCTCATATCATACATACTCATCATGCTGCAAATATTTGCTAGGGTGCCAACTGCGTGCCTTCCCCATGGACAGGCTTCCGTGTTCCTGCAAGAGCAACAGATCCACCTTTGAAGGGTCTGTGCTTTTCCATTTTGAAGTTAGCAGACTGACCGTATGAGGACCGTAGTTATTTCTGAGACCCCTGAGAAAGCCTTCTGACTGACACTGGTTATTTAGGAGAACAATGCAAGGAAATCCTCCACAGAGGGTCTTGACTTTTATCGGTGACACAGGCTATATTGCAGGATCTTAAGGATCTTGATGATGAAGATGATGACAATGATGAAGGACTTACTATTTATTAAGCTCAAACAAAATTCTGGTTTAGCCGGGAGGATTTTTTTGTCACTAACATTGAAAGTTATATATTAATTTATGTACATACTCAAAAATATTTACTTGGCACTTGATAGGTGTGAGGTACAAAGACAAAAAATGACCTGTGGCCAGCTCACTCTCCGTGACTAACAGTGGAGGCAGGCACATACACCTTTAACTAGAACACAGTGTATGAAGTGCTGCAGTAGAGAGTGTGCAAAAGGACTGTGGCAACAGGAGGAAGTAACAATGGCCTCTCGCCACAGAAATCAATGAAGGGTCTACTGAGCACAGGACCTTCGAGTTGGCTGTAGAAGGAAGAGTAGAAGCTTGTGGTATGCAGAAATGGAAGATTAGTTGGTGAGGCAACAAGACTGGCCACTTGACCTAGGACTAGCTTGATCAGGTTCATGTAGGGCAGGCTCAGGCATTTGGACTTTCACCTGTTGGCATTCAGGCCTGTCGAAGGAAGGATTTTAAACGAGGCACCCAAAGTACAGGGCATGTGTCTGGTCCTCAAGCTCTAACAAACCTTTCCCAGGTTGCCAGGAGAACTGGTAAAGCCCATGTCTCTGAGAACATGCTCATCACAAACGTTTTATAAACCATCAAATAACTTCCAGATCATCTACAAGATACTTTTGGATTTACTTTTTTAATTTCTGAGGGATATTCTGAGTTGTGATGTTTTCAAAACTCTCTTCAGCCCTTCATAAGCCTCCCAGCCAACTCGATTATGCCTTTCTTGTTGGGCTGTTCTGAGGGATTCATGAACTCACTGCCATGATGTGCTTGGCACATAAAGTTGCAGTAGCTGGGATTTCATTGAGCCAACTGGCCTTTTCTCAGATGAGGAAACTCAGCCATGAAGAAGCCAAGCGCCTGGCACAAGGTCTCAGCTAGTGAACAGTGGAGCCAGCGTTGAAACCCAGTCTGCCTGGCTGCAGAATTCTCTTCTTAACCATGACGCTGTTGTCCCCTCCACAAAAACACCCAAGTGCAGCTCAGCAATTCACAGTCTGCAGGAAGAGTCTTCAAGTTCATCAGAAAACATGGAATAGTGGGAAGAACAGGATTATGGAGTAAGATCTTGGATTTCAATCTGGACTTCACAAATTTGGAGTAATTAGACCTTTTTGACAAGTGGTAACTTCTGTGCCTTAATTTTCCCATTTCGAATGTGGAGTAGGACTTACTGGTGGCATCGCTGTGATCATTAGAAACAGCATACACACGGCATAGAAGGGGACCCGGTTCATGGCAGCTGCTCCGTAAATGAAGGGGATTAATTAATAATGATAATAGTTATAGTTACAGTGAGTTATAGTGAGCAGAGACACCTTTTCCTAACCTCAGACTTCAGAATATTAGGTGTTTCTGCAATAACAGTTGTTGGGAATGATGGTCAAACTTTTGTTTTTCACAGGAAATCAGGGCATAGGAAACTTCAGCCCATGCACACCAAGCCTGCGCACTTAGTTTTATGTGGTGTGCAAAGCATAAAAGGGCAGGAGGTAGTGGCTTCTCCACCCACTCATCCCTTACCACCCTTACGCTTGCTGGGAAAGTGTTAGAAATAAATAAAAGCCAGTGCCCGTGAGCACTTGAGAACAGCCATAATTCTGGCTAATGACAGCTGGGAAGACTTCAGGAGAAGGTGGCCTTAGCCAGGCCCAGAAGGACAGGAAGGACAGGTAGGGAGGCTGGGGAGCAGGGAACATTTGGGGGTGGTTAGCAGGAGGCACTAGAGGACAAGGGCAGGGACAGCCAGTGTGAGACCTGTGCATTGTGGCTGCAGGTTGTGGCTCCTAGGGATGGGGGAGGCCGGTGGGCCGGAAGAGTCCTGGAAAGGAACGAAGGGACAAGGGGCTGCGATGAGGTCACGTGGCTTTGAGTCACGGAGACCGGCTATGGTTCTGGAGATAAGTAATGAATGCATCAGTGTGGAGCCAGCTCGGAGGTTTTCAGGACAAACACGCAGAGGTGCACCGTGGAGGCCGACCAAACCTGCCCCTAATGCATCCATCCAGGGGACTCTAAACGCTTTAGTACATCCTCTGATGAATAATTTTTCCAGCTCTAATCCCATTAGGGACACACGGGGCCATGGCTCGGTGCTCTGTCTGTCAGATGTCGTTGCCATTTAAGTGAGTGATGCAGAGTGGGTCGGCCACAGTGCCTGGGTCTGCGGGCGCGGCAGGCAGCCAGGAGAGCTGGCCCCAGAGGTTTTATTTCTTTGGCTCTGTAATCAGATTGAAGGCAGAATGTTTTTCTGTTGCTCTTCCTTATACTCTGTTTTGATACCGTTTCTTCTGCTCTGCTAGTCCTCTCTCTATTGGTCCTGAGGGCTGATGTGGTAAACAGCTCTGCCTCTCACCCTTCCAGGTCCACCCCACCATGCAGGACTAGAGAGGGGAAATGACCCCACAGCGGCCCAACCTCAATTCTGCACCTCCGGGGAGTGGAAGCAGGGGGAGATAATGTGCTTATTAAATTTCCTAAAGGTACAGAATCAGGAAACTAAGGTATCCATGACAGAAGCAGGAGTCAACAGGACCCCAGCAGTCTGGAAGTCAGGGTCAAAACCACAATGATGACATTCTGTATGGATAAGTGGAAAAGTGGGCATTTAGGTTCAAAACCAACTATATAAGAAGAGGGAGACAAGTCCCTGGGCTTTTTATTTTTTATTAAGCAAATTTTTATTGAAACAAATTGTCTTGAGCAAGCTAAATGTCCTTGATCAATTTTCTAAACTGTACAGGTAAACAATTTCCGATTTTTCTATTTGTATTTTTAATCTACCAAAAATATTTTCATGGAAATTGATTAGTTTCATTTTTGATTTAATCTTTATTGTATATTTTTCCCATTACCATTTAGTCTCCTTCTACTCCCCTCCCCGCAGCAATGACCACACTGCTGTCCAGGTCCATGAGTCCTTTTTCATTTTTGCTCAGTCCCTCCAGCCCTCAGCCTCCCCTCCACTAGCTGCCGTCCTGCTCTCCATCCATGAGTTTGTCCCCATTTTCCTTGTTAGTTCAGTTTGTTCATTAGATTCCATGTACCAGTGAAATCATATGGTATTTGTCTTTTTCTGACTGGCTTATTTCACTCAGCATAATGTTCTCCAGGTTGATCCATACCCTGGGTTTTATTTTTTATAAAAGACTTAACGTAGACTAACTTGTATGCTAGAGTAGCTTAAAACACTCAATGTAATTTGAGTTTACAATACAAAATTTTAGTGTTTGGAAAGAAACTCATATTCACTGTAAGAAAATTAGAAAATTACTATATAGAAAATAGAGATAGGGATAGATAGATAGATAGATAGAGAGGGAGGCAGAGAGAGAGAGAGAGAGAGAGGGAGGAAGAGGAGAGAGGGCTCCGTGGGGGGATTACACTGAATCCCATCCCCCACAATCGTCTGTTAACCCGAACCCATTGTGTTATAAGCTAGTATTTTCCCTAGGCAAATCTAGTGTATACAACATGATCCAATTTTTGAAAGAATGTATTTTGAAAACAGGCTTTTCAAAATAACTAAATATTATAAACAACTTTTGAAGTCATTAAATATTTTTCTGCAAGGCAAACATTTTCAAATATTTAAAAAATTTTCTATTTTAGGGATGTACCATAATTCATGTACGAGGTGCTATTTTGTACATAAATTGATTTTTCTTTAACTAAGTAAGTGCTGGATGAACCACCTTGGAAATAACTTATTGTGCCCTTCTCGAGCATTTCCTGAATATGAAGTCCTGAGAGTGGAAGGCCTGTGGGTTCAAGGGTTCGGTTTTGTTGGCTCCGGTGTGTGCGGGCGCACCGCCGCTGCTGCAGTCCAGTACTTCTCGCGTTTATCCCTAGTGCGGGGTAGTGTGATTTTAAAATATCTCGTCAGGTTGATAAGTGAAATGAGGTATCTAATTTTAATTTTCATGTTTTGGATTATTAGTGAGGTTAAATATTTGTCTCATATTTTGTCTTTTAAATCTCTTCTAGATTGCCCATTTGTGTCTTTTGCTAGCTTTATCTTTTGCTAGGTATTATCTTTTCATTATTGACTATAAAATATTTTAACGTCAAGACTTTTAGCCCTTTGCCTTCTAATTTGCAAATATTTCTTTTCTGCTTTGCTTCTTGCCTTAGTGTATACATATTTCAGATTTTTATATTGCCAAGTCCATCAAAATTTTGTTTAAATTTTAATCTATCAAAATTCTACTTAATGTTCTTTTAGAGTCATTGCTAAAAAAATTTTTCCTGACCTCAGATTATATGTTCACCTTTATTTCTTCCCGATACCTTTTGGGGTTTGTTTTTACATTTAATCCCCTTAGTTTCATCACAATGCACCTTAAACTGGTACCCAAGTCAAAGGAGGTAAGTTATAGGAAGGAAGATTTTGATTCAGTGTGTGAATGAGATTTCTAATGATTTAGAGAAGAGGTTGACAATGGAGGAAATAAGCTAATGTTGTTGCTTGACCTTCTACCAGGGTGTAGGGACTGCCTGGCATTCCGTCAGGGCTCAATTAACATTTGCTCAATGAATGATGGAATGAGAGACCTCCATAGTGCTTTTCAACATTCCTCTCTGACTTTCTGGCTCAGGTTTTCAGCTCATTCCATCTCCAGAGATCATTCCAGAAATGGAGACTGTGGCTCTCGGGGGTGAAGCTGGCACAAGGGCAGGACGGCAAGGCAAGAACTGATGCCAGGGGACCTATGTCTCAATTGTCAACCTCCATGTCGTGCGTGCAGGTCTGCAGGGCGCATTGCTGTCTGCTGGGCACTGGGCTGGGGTTGGGTGGGGGGTAAGTAGGTGAGCCAGTGGTTAGCCAAAGGGATTTATGAGCAGGCTGGGAGGTGAAGCAGTACCTTGAAGACGGAAGGATCAGCACCTGTGACGTCGAGGAGGAGGGCTGCGGGAATGCAGGGTTGCGGGGTGGTGATGGTGCTGCTGTAAGACCTCGAAATCAGCCAAGGTGAACTTTATGAGTGGAGTCCCAGAGTTTTGTTCCAAGTGGTTGTCTCCTGAAGGATTCTTCTAAGAGGTTCTCCAGTCAGGTAAAGTAAAAGTACCACAAGGGTTAAGAGTTTCTTCTCTACTTTTTCAAATTACTCAGTGGCTCAGGGAAGAGAGTGTACTCGTGCATTAAGGTTATAAATGAAGGGAATGGGAGTGCACATGTGTCTATACATGTACCAATGTTCAAAACCCACACACATGTGTGTGCATGTACATACATGCTTGCCTGATGTTTTATTTTATTTTATTTATTTTTTCTGGATAAGTATCACTGCACTTTCTAGATTATACCAGCCTGGGGTAAAAGTAGGCAAATAGGAATTTCTCCCTCCTACCTCATGCGTTCTGTGGAAACACCAGCCCTCCTCACAGGACTCATGGACATGACAGATGCCACTCAGCATCCCCAGGCATCTGTCATCTCTGCCATGCTGGTCTCGGGGGTGCCAACAGCAATAGTTCTGCTTCCAGCTCTGCGGCTGCTCCTGCTGCCCTCTGTGCCCAGCTGACCCCCACGCGGGAGGCAGAGGGCGATGTCTGCATTAGGGTGTTGACTCTGGTAGCAACTGAGTCTGCCCGGGGTTCCAGCAATTTTCACTTTAGTGACTCTGTTACTTCACCGCACGTTGCTAAGGTTCACATGAGTCTTTGGAGACTGGGCTGGGAAATGTTCCATGGTGGCTGTTTGCAAAGCTCCTTCCCCATCCCGGCTTCCTGGGTTCGGAGGAGTTGGGCAGCTCCACGTCTCTTCTTTCCTGGACTCCTTGTGTCTTCAGGCAAAGCTCTTGGTCCAGATGTGCCTGAAGTCTAGGATGACCATAGTTTATGGGACGTGCTTGCCCATCAAGGACTGATGTGGGGGATTCCCTTACAGGCTCTGGAGTCAGCTGCTTTGGTTTGTACCGTTTATCAGCTGGGCGATCCTGCTCGTGTAGCTTCACCCCTAGGGCCTTAGTACTTATTGGTAAAGTGGAAATGATAAGAGTACCTACCTCATAGCATTGCCATGGAGATTTTCTGTGTTAATACAAGTATAAATAAAATGATTAAGACAGTGCCAGGCAGATGGTAAGCACACAGTAAAAAAATATTACAATTATTATTATCACTTCAGGTTCATTCTATTTTCTTAGATCTTGCTTGATTGGAATGTTCTCATCGGCATAGACTCTTTATGGACACCAAAGAGTGGAAAGAAGAAAACAGAGGAAAGCCATTCAAATAGCATCTGTCCTTTTGCTGACCAGTGGCCTGGCTAGACCAACTTCCAACTTTTATAGACAGGGAATAAAGGGGGAGGTAAAGAATTAGAAGAGGGAGAGAGAAAAGAAAGATTCACAGGGTGGGTAATAGTGTTGGGTGTACAAGTTTTAAGTCTTTCAAACCTGTCCTTGTCATTTCTACTGTGGCATTAAGTAAATTCCTTAACCATGTTGAACTCAAGATCTGTGCAGTGGGTTTACTAATTACCTCTCTCATGGATGGACCAGAGGACCAAAGGAGAGAACTTCTATGGTAGCTACTCAGTAAATGTTCATTTCTTACCTCCTTCTGCCCTCACTCCCGTGAGGTAAAACCAAATCAAACCAATGTCACAAGTGCCTGCTCATGACATAGACCTTGGGAGAATTTGGAAGTCATTGAAAGATCATTTTTAGAGAGTTTACCCAGCAACATTCATTCTGTAATGTTTTCTTTCATCAAAAATTTTTTTCTTTTTTGTCTTTTAGAGGATGGAGCTTGTCCGCAGCAGGAATAAGTGAAACTGGCCAGTGGTAGCCGGATCCAGAGGTGGCAGCTCAGTCACTTGCTCACTGACTTCTGCTGACGGCTGGGGCTGCGAAATGATGTGGGCAACGGACACACTTTGTCACTTTCCGTCTGTTCCCCTGCCCCTTCTCCCCCTGCGTTGGTATTTTTGGAAGAATGGTTGACTACATCAACCTTCAGAAAAAAAAGTAATTACTAAATCTTTCTTGTCATTGAGATGTAGTGGGGCTGTGTGTCAGGCATAGCTCTTGGCAGCATCTAAATCTGGGTTTTTGAAACATGACGATGTTTTCCCTTGGCCTTTTTATTTTCCTTTGGAAAAAGTTCAGCTTCTGCAGCAGCCTATTGGTTACTTTTTAGAGCTTGCTCAGACTTAACCAGTAATAAAGTGATGTCCCTGTTTGAAAAACTTCGCCAAGGTCCACTAAGCCACACAGAGCTGAGTGGTGGCTACAGTGAGCTTTGCCACTTACAACAAAAAATAGCTTTTGGTTTACTCCCTTCTCCCCTCTGGAGCCTAAAATGTGGGGCTTCAGCAGTCAGAGCCCGATGTCTGGTTGGGCTGCTGGATGCATGAGCCGGAGCTCAAGTTGGCTGCTATGGAGAAGTAACAACTCTCACCTACTGAAAATTGCTTACCCCTTGGGAGCAACTGGAGAAGGACTTTAGGTGCCGTATTTCAGCTGAGCCCCCAAAACGACAGCCAGTATTTACCGAGTGCTTAATTTGCGCCAAGCTGTGGTCTATGATTTTACGACATTCTCATTAGATTGTCATATCATCATCTGAGGTGCAGTTACCTAGTGAGGGTGCAAGTGACAGTAACCCGACTCAGCTCCCTTTGATGTCCAAGCCAGTTTTATCAGGTAATAACACTGAAAAGAAGTCCTTGAGATACCTCTTGATAACTTTAGGCCTGGCTGAATCCAGGTGCTCAAATAATATGACTGAACTCTCTCTTTTTCCTCATTCTGCTTTGCCTTTCTTTATATTGACTTTGTTCTCAGCAGAAATTCTCTATGAGATGTCAAAGATGCCTGCTAGTAGCTCTGGCTTATATCCTACCAGCCTAGAGAGCGAGGTCCAAAGAAAGTGCTTTTGCCCAGTGGGTCCAGCATTTATTTGCTCTCAGTGGACTATATTTGGCCACATGCTTATACCTGAACCAGAGAGGCAGACTAGATTGATTGGCGTAAGCTGGGTCATGTGTGTGAATCCCAGGTGCTTGGGGGGAAGGGGTAAGGTCTACTCCATCTACCACATGGACTGGGAGTGGGAGGGATGGTACTCCCTAAGAAAATCAGGGCCCTTTAATCCAAACAAGATAAAAACATCAGACATCTTCCACAGTTCTATTATTGGGTTCATTTCACAGATGAAGAGACTAAGGGTCAGAGAATTCATATAATCTTCTCCAAGATCTCACCACTGGGAAGTGCCAGAACACTCACCCCATCTTCTTTCTGTGATTTGGCCAATTTGAGACCTGTCTTAATATATTATGGTCCCTGTCTCAGGTGCATCTACTGTGTCTTTCTGCTGGCATGGATTCCTACAGGTCACTTGTGAAACCCTGAAGCCGGCTGCCAAGTAAGAAGTAATCCAGAGACACAGGTGAGGGATTAGGAGAGAGGTCTGCTGTGTGCTATGGATCTGATTACTGCACGTGGTGAGTGGGGCCCAAAGAACCAGGGCACAGAGGCCCATGGCCTGGGGAGTGAGTTCCTTAGGAGCAAGGGAGTCACCCAGGACCTCTTCTTCTGCACACTGCTTCCTGGGACCTGGGACTCTTTCTTCCCTTCCTTCCCCTTTGGTGTAGGGAGCCCAGAGGTCACACCCGAAAGTTTGGGGGTGATACACCCTCCTGCTATTGGGGAAGGGACAGTATTACTGTGGCTTGTGCTGCTTCCATTACCAGGGGACAGACACCCTAATATGTCACCAGGGAGCCTTTTGCTGGTCTCTGTTCTGGGGGTTCATGGGAAAGAGGAGGTCGGAGGGTTGATTGCACTGTTCTTGTGGCTGGGGTTGCCAACTCCCTGCAGATAAACCAAGACCAGTTGTTCCAGACATTGAGTAATCACCGTGAAGGATTAATGGTCCTACGCTGTTCTTCCACACCCCTGCAGTGTTGTCTTGGCAAGTCCCAGATGGGAACCTCAGGTTGCTCCACAGAGGATTTCAGATGGGACATATGTGGATGTAGCATTAAATAACATGGGGCACTCAGCACTCTGAATCATTTCCTCTGATCAGCCCCTCCCTGAGACTTTTCCTTGATGTAGACTCATTGCAGCACCGAATCAGCTCGCTCTCATTTTCCTTCTGCAATAATCAGGACAGACCTCATGCATGGAGACTTTGGCAGGCGAGAACATCCAGCTGGAATTTCATGGCATTGCTTTTGTTTTTATTGTATTTGTCTTTGTATCCTTCCATTATGGCAGGTGGTCCTAGTTTTCCACTTATGGTAGGGATATAAGTTGGTGTACAAAATAAATCTAGTCAAAAAATTTTGACTATATTTTTAGCCAAAGAAGGTGAGTGGGTTGAAAGAAAACATTCTAAATTGTATGTATCTTATATGTGTCAGAGTGCAGTAAAGAGAGGCAGTAGGATACATGTATTGAGAGGTTTATTGGAAGAAACTGGCCCACATGGCTGTGTGGTCTGGTGGTCTGGCTAGGTGAGCTTAAAATCATAGGATAGGTGGTCAGGGTGGGCAGACTGGAACTCTCAGGCAGGGACTGAAGCAGCTGTCCACAGGTGGAATTTCTTCTGCTTCTGGGAAACCTTACTTCTGCGCTTCTTTAAAAAAATGATTTTATTTATTTATAGAGAAAGGGAAAGGGAAGGAGGAAGAGAGGGAGAGAAATATCAATGTGTGGTTGCCTTTCATGCACCCCCTACTGGGGACCTGGTCCGAAATCCAGGCAAGTGCCCTGACTGGGAATTGAACTGACGACACTTTGGTTCGTAGCCCTCGCTCAATCCACTGAGCTGTACAAGCCAGGGCTCGATTCTGCTCTTAAGGCCTTTCATCTGATTGAATCTGGCCCACCCAGTTTATCTAGATTTTCTGTAAAGCCCACTGCTTACAGGCTGTAATCACATCTACAGAATGCCTTTACTGCAACACAGAGGCCAGTGTTTGATTGAACACCTGGGGACTGTGAATGACACAGGTGACACAGCCGGGTTGAGGCTGTGAAAGAGAATGACAAGTGACGGGCAGTTGGCAAAGTAGAGTCCAGCAGGTGGGGCAAATAGCTAGCATGTTAGGCCCTGGGCAAAGACACTGGGAGCTTGTGGTCTGGGATGAGGCTGTGTATGCCTGGTGATGGGTGTTTCAGCAGTCAGGGGTTGGGCAGAGCAGAACACTGCAGCCTGCCTTTTTTGCTGTCTCAGCTTAGGCCCCTTTTCTAAGGCTTCTGTTGGCCTCTATCCCCTTAATTTCATCTGTTCAACTTAATAAAGGTAAATTTGTTCTTAGAAAAGGTCTGCAAAATGATCTGGACTCCAATGACTTAATGCCATGCTGATAATAATAGTCACAAAGCCTCCCCCATCACCAACGACGCCCCTTTACAAATGATGCCACTGTCAGAGTTCTAGATGGACTTCAGTCTTTGAAGCTCATAGGTCATTCTGTCCAATGATAATGGTCATCGAATTGGAAATGGAATATATGATTATTAATCAAATGTACTTTCTCAAGATTGAAGAAAGAACTGGAAAGGTCTGTGGGGCACTTTTTCTCATTAAGGAAGTCAGACAAAAATGTAGAACTTGTGCTTAGGCGAGAAGATTGACTTCGTGAACGTCTCCTGAGGATGTGAGGGGAGCAAAGGGGAGTTGGTTTCACTTTTTAAAGACCAGAATTTTATGTTTTTCTTTGGAGGCCTTAATTAATTTTCTGGATGGTGAGCCGTGCCTTCACGGAACACAGAGGTCTGGTCACATTCCAATGCTTGGCCCTCGGAGCAGCGGGGGTGAGTGACTGTGTCTGTGGGCCGACATTCTGAGATTGACATGCTGACAGGTGCAGCGCGGCCTGGAAGTCTCTCTGCTGTTGCTGCCAGCGCACAGTGTTGGCCAGGGGAACGGCTTGGGGCCAGCCCTCCGCCGGGAGTTCCCGGAGCGGGGCTTCCTGCCAGACGCCCAGTGGGATCACTGTCTAATGCCGTCCACAGCGAGATGGGTGGGGTGGGTGCCTGTTTTGCCTCAGTGGTGTCTGGGAGGCGGATCGTATTCTGGGGAACCCTAGGGGAAAACTGTCTTACTGAAGTCTGTGTCGATGAGAGAATAGGTATATTTCAACTGTTGTTGTTGGTGGTGGTGTGTGTGTGTGTGTGTGTGTGCATGTGGTTTGAAAACTTCAAGTTTGCAGGTGACAGCAAGACAGGTAAATAGGTTTCATTTCAAGGGCCAACCTCACCTGAGTGGTAGGGGGCTGCTTGAGGGCAAGGAGGGTGCCCAGCCTTACCTAGGCCAAAAGGGGAAAGAGTGATAAGACTGTTACTGACCTCTGTCATGGGTGGTGGGTGTGGGAGCAAGCTTGGTGTGCGGATGAAATGCTAGCTCTAGGGGTTAAAGCATAGAATGTCAAGGTTAATATTTAGATTAAGGTAGAATTTCTCTGCTCTGTCTCCTCATTTAGTTTGCAAACAACTTGAGGGCAGGGTTTCAGTGGTTTTATTTATAATACAGGTGCCTGGGTTCTTTTGTACAGACTCTTTTTTTGCACTGTGCCTGCGTTACACAGAGTAATTTTGTCATGCCCACCTGCCTCTAGGAGCCCCTTCTGACACTGTCGAGGCTATCTAACTGCCTTGGTGGAGTAGATTTCTGCAAGACATAGGAAGACAGGGGGAGGAGTCCCATTGCTTGCCTCGGAGCAATCCTTCATCTGAACCTTCTCTGGATTATTTGGGAGTTGGTCTTGGCTCTTTGAGGTGCTACCTTGACTTTTGTGGCTTAACCCTGTTAATATAAGAAACATCCAACCCGGTAGAGAATTTTTATGTTTATTTGAACCGAACTGATGACATATGCTGGGAAGCAAGATCTCAGATGCTCTAGAGAGTAACAGTTTCATGGTTTCTTTCTTACATTTGGAATTAAGGAGGGAACATAAGGAAGATTACATGAAGGTGGGAGAGAGCAAGGTGGGGGTGGGGATTGGATTACATGATAGTTAACAAGATTATGTGCTCTTCTGAGGGTAATTACTACTACTAAGGAGTCTGAAAGGGGGCATTTCAAAGTTCTGTAAATAGACATGCCCCAAAACAATGGACAGGGCTTCTAAGGCAAAAGCAAACCTTTTACTAAGGAAGTTATGTGCTTGGGGTGCGATTACCTACCTTGACCTCTCAGATGAGGAATTTATAGTCAGGTCACCCTGTGAGGTTACTTTTGGTCACTAGACTTGTCCTGTTTGTTAGAAAGCTCCTTTTGGTTCACAACCCCAAGGGAGTTCATTTTTCCTTATGTAGCAGGAGTTCTGGAGGTGGGCTTCCCACAGGCAGCAGCTCCACCGGGCTGTCAACCTTCAGGCTCCGTCTGTCTTTGTGCTCCAGCATCTCTAGCCTGTGGTTTTCACCCTCAGGCTGATCGTCTCAGGGTGGCACTGTGACTGCTTCCTCTGTTCTCAGTGTCTGAGGTTCACCTGCCAGGTAGGAAGGAGGAGAGGAGGGGAGACGCCAGTTGAGCTGTTTTTTTTTTTTTTAATTGGGGACATGCAGCAGGTTTCTGCTTCCTTGCTTCCATCTCACTGGCCAAAATTGGGTCATATGGTTTCTTCTAGCCGCAACGGAGTCTAAGGTGCTTTTGTGCTTAGCAGGCAGGGCAGAGTAGATAGTGGGTAAGAAACTAGCAGTGATAAGCACAGCTTCTAGCCCTTTCCTTGTCTTGCCTCTGTGGTTTGAAGACATTCCCCACACTTGTAGCCACACTGGTTCCGGCTTCCAGACTCCTGGGGATCTTCCCTCAGAACTTCTTCCCATCCTTCCCTCAGAACTCTCCCCCATCCTGGTGGTTAGGGAGATGCCCTACTCAGTTCTGTTTGCCTGGGGAGCATAGCTGTCCACCTTTGGATCCCCCAGGATATTCACACCAAGATCACATTTCCCCTGGGCCCTGCCCAGTCCATGACTAAGGCCAGCGGGGACACTTAAGTTGACCACTTTGCTCAGTGTGGGACTCTTCTAACAGCCAATCTTTGCTCAGAGCTTCTCTGTCCACCTGGCAAGACTTCCAGAGCTGCCCGGAGTCTGGGGCCCTTCCTACCCAACCTTCCTTTCCCCGCTTTCTCCTCTCCTGGATGTTTGATCTGCATCGTGGAACTAAGTCTCTCCCCTCTCATTCCTCTTCATACCCTTTATCCTTTATAAGCATTTTCCCCCAATAAATCTCTTGCATATCTAATCTGTCTGGGCATCGACTGCTTGGGGAAACGGACATGGCCTGCCTCCCTCGCCACACACACAGATCCTTTCCCGTATCTAGAGGAATCCCACTCTCCACGATCTCCACTTTGCAATGAGAGGGGCATAGTTTTCCTCGTGTTCTCATTACCCCTTGGCTCCTAAAGAGGGTGGAACCCAAGAGGGGTTCTTCGTCATTTGGGAATGTTTTCCTTGCGAGAAAATAAATCGACTGCATTTACTGAGAGCTGTGAAGCACTAGGTGCTGAGAGAGGCCGAGATTTATGAGGCTGAGTGCCTGCCTTGCTGGAGCGCTCAGGCTAGTAGCTTTGGGAAAGAACGGTAATTGTCCAGTGGCGGCTGGTGTGTTCCTCCCACCCACAGTGCAGCATTTCTGCCTTTGGAGCCTCTCTGCCACTTTCCTGGTAAACGATAGAAGAAGCAAAGCAGCTGTTGCCCCTGCGTCCAGCACATCAAAGGTCCAGGTAAATAAAAAGCAAAAAACAAAAAAAAAAACAAATTTTAATAAGAGGAAAACACTAAACAAAAAATAACAACAAAAAGAAAAACCAAAAAACACAAATAACAAGAAAAAAAAAGTCCAGGTAACCGGGGCCTGGTGTAACTATGGCAACACTAATGGGGTGCAATGACCCAGCATAAATCCAGCCTCCAGCTCCTGTGAAATGTGAGGGAGCTCTGTCTGCTCTGGGTGTTTAGAGGGGAAGGTGCCTCACTTCACGAGGGTTCCTCTAATGGTGCAGAGAGGGAGCAGGGAGTGAAGGAGAACAGAGAGCTGTGATGTCAGCGCAGAACGGTTTCCCACGGCCTGTGAACTGGGCTGACATGTTAGTCTGGTCATTTATGTCCATGCTCTGGGTCTGCCTTGGACTTGCTAAATAAAGCCAGATGGGCAGCTCCAGCTGTGGAAGGAACATGGGACATCTTGTGTGCACATACATGGGCCACATGCATGCATGCTGTCAGACATGTGGATGGGGCACAACTGCCTTGTGCACATTCCTCACATCAGTCCACTCTCTCTTTTCACCTTGCACGTGGCATTGGCTTCATGACAGTGCGTGCTGGTGCTGGTGCTGCATTTTCTGCTCCCTGTGCTAAAAGTTGCTTTTATCACAGCCTCCAGGTTTCAACCCAAGTCTCAAGTGTCGTGTCAAAGTGGCCTCCCCGACTATTGTGCCAAGTGCCCACCCCCAACGACCCTCTCTTACGTCACCCTGCTTGTCTTCCTCATAGCCCTTAACCTTCCTCCATTTCCCTCGCTCACTTGTGTGCTTGTTTGCTCTTGCTCTCCTCTTCTACTTGCACATAGCTTCCGTGTCTGTCATGTTTGATCTCTTTATCGTTTAGTCAAAGGCTTGGCACAAAGTAGGTGCTCACTAAATACCTCTCGAGTGCACGACTGAATGATTTTTCCAGATCCTTCGTGTCCCAAAGTGGCAGCAGTGCTGAGGATCCATAACCAGGGCAGTATGGGGGAGACCCCAATCTTGAGGACAGTTTCTTCTTTGCAGAAGTGGCCCCTGCCCCAGCTGCCCTGACAGTTAGATGAAGTTTGGCTATAGGCAGACCATTGATTCTTACCTGTTGGAGAAGCAGTGCTTCTACTTTGGGTGCCAGGGTATCAGCGACTGGAGGGCGGTGCAGGGGGGCAATGGAACTGGTGCTACTTTCTGTTCTGTGTGTGCATATTTGCATATCTTCATCCCATTGCTTTATTAAAAAGCCCTCTGGACTGCGTAGAGCAAGCTGGGAGGTCTCAGGTAGAACCAGACAAATGTCTCTCTTCATCTCATAAGCTGATTATATCCTGCTGTGTCTCAAAAATAAAAGGAAAAATAAATGAAAAACTCCTCAATCCTTGCCTCTTTCAAATTTCATTTAGAAGACACGAGTGAGTCCTGCTCCTTTGGCACAAATTGTGCCACCAAAAGGCTTGTTTCCCCTGTCACTCCTGAGGGCTGATCCCCGTCCTCAGTTCTACTCCCAACATTGAGTGTTTGAATGGTTTATGGCTGCAGATAGTTTATACGTGGGATTGACACCCCTCTGTCTAGCACGATGCTGGTGATACAACACTGTGGACCGAGGTCTGGAATAAGTGCCCTATGGAGGAAGTTCTGGGGAGAGGGTGATGGGATTGCCTCACATTTCTTTGGCCTGTGACTGCAGCTGTAGACTGATATTGTACCAGTTCTAGTAACGCTGATTGTTTTTGAACCTGACTGTTGCCTTCTCCCTGACTGGAGAGGCCAGCGAGCAGCTAGTCTTCCTGGTGAGCTGGGAAGGGGCTGGTAGTTGCTCCTGCACCACCTGAGTCAGTCTGGCACTCTGCACTTTGCTCCCACCCTGCTGCATCCACTGTTAAGGCTGGATGGTGATGGCATGTTTCCTAGCTTAGGACTGCTGCCGCCTTCAGGTTAAGCTGGCTGAGCTCTCTGCCTCTTGAGGATCCCGGAGGCTTTTCCTCTGCCCCTCACCCCCTCTATTTGTGGTCCTGCAACAAAGAGCTTTGATTGCTCCTTGCTGAGGCTGATGTGATGAACTCCCCACCTTGTCCCATGTCCCACATTGTTTCCTAGGTGCTGTGGAGCTACTGAGTGGTTTTCTTTTTCTGGCCTTACTTGTCCCTTCAGCTTCTGTTGCTACTTTCCTGCTGTTCTGGTAGCAAAGACTTTTGATGGCGAGCCTAGACCCCCTGATGAGTGGCCACCAGAGGCTGAGCCATCACCCAATGTCAGGGGATAGTTTGCTCAAAGTGGTATCTTGCTGGCTCCCCAGTGAGTCTTCAGATTCTTCCAGTAAACATTTTTGGAATCTCTTAATTCCTCAGAGCTCATCAGAATTCTCCTGGTGCAAATGGGGCTGTGTTCTTGATCATATTGAGACATTTAAAAAGCACTTTAGGGATTTGATTTCCCAGCCACCACCCACTGTCTCTCACCACCAGGTGGTGGTGGGGGGCGGTGGTGGTCTCCTTTGGCTTGCTGGTTTTAAGGATGAGAATCATTTTCTTTGCAACGTGGTTGAATCTCAAGGGTGGTGAAATCGTGGTGGTTGGATCTGTGCTGGGAAAATTTGAGAAGATCCATGGGCTCGAGAAAAGCAAAGGGGAGACAAAGAGGATCGGAGAGCACTGGCTGCAAGGTTTAAATTTGTAAATTGCATACTCACACGAGTCCTGGGGAACCTAATTCTTAGGGTTCTGGTGTTTCCTGTCAATAAAGTGGAACAAAGTGGATCAAGGGTGCAGTGTCAGATGGTAGGCATCGGAGTGAAGCAGAGAAAACCCCTGTGCAAGAGCTTTGAGGCTGAGCTTGTGCAGTGGACATCATCCAGGCCAGAATCCAGAAATGCTGTTCTTTGACTGGGGGAGGAGGGTGTTGGTGGCCAGAAATACTAACTTAAACATGTTCAGTGTACTGAAAAATATTCTGATGTTTGATAAATAAAAATAATAAGTACCATTCGTTAAGCTCCTGCTGTGTTTCTTGAAGTGCTTTTCATATTTACTTCCAATCATTACAAAAACATTCAGGCTGGCAGAATTACCTTTATTTCACAGGAAAGACATCCTGCTGAACAGGTCCAAGGGGATCTCTTGAGCTGCCCACTGTTCCCCAGCCTTGCCCATCTGAGCAGGTGGCACCGCCCTCCACCATGTGTGTGCAACGCAGCAAACCTGGCTTTCATCCCAGATGTCCTCTTCCCCAACGGACCCTGGCCTCCAGCCCATGAGCTTGTTCTATTTCTACCTCACACTTTGAACTTGCACATCTCTTTGTTTCCACTTTTACCAACTCAGTCCAAATACAAATGGTCTTCTGATGTCTTCTCTTGTTCTCTTGCCCTCCCACTGTCTTCTCAGTGCATCAGAGCAGTCTTCACAAACCACACATCATCCAAGGCATTCAACCACTTCAGAGTCCTTAGCAACTCCCCATCTCCTCCCTCATCTGGTCTGTCTCCCTCTCAACCCCTGGGCTCCTGGACACAGGTCTCCTTTCTTGTGCAGGAAACATGTCCACATGTCAGAGTCTTCCTGCATTCTTGTCCTGCCTCTGGCGTGCTGCAACCCCCTCCCCGCCCCTGCCCCACCTCCCAGCTTCTTCTGCCTTGGCTCCCCTTCTCCTTTAGTTCTTGTCAGAGGCTTTGTCAGACTTTCTCATTATTCTCCACCAGTGGATTTGGTTTAATTTCCTCCTAGACTGAGGATGGGGCTTGGGAATCTGTGTTTCAGCATCTTCCTGGCCCTGTAATTCCAGTGCGGGCATCCGTAGCCCCCACTGTGGTGGAAAATGTAGTTTCCTTTCCCGCTGCTATAGCTCAAGAAGTGTCTTAGGAAAGGACCTGTGGACAGGGGCCCTCTGTGGGAGTTGCCTGTAGGAACACCACATGAGATGTGAGACTTTCTATACCCTTGTTGATCAGTGGTCCCCAACATTTCAGGCACCAGGGGCCAGGTTTTCTGGAAGGCAGGGGGTGGGTGAGGAGGGTTCAGATGGATTGGATGGGGGCGACAGGCAGGGTGGAACTCAGGTGAGCATCCCTGACTAGCCCATTGTGGAAGGGGCAAGGGGTGGGGAGGAGACTGGAGGCGGAGCACAGGCAAGCTTGGCTTGCTCTGGGGAGGAGAGGAGGGTGGGGTGGTGGTGGTGGTTGGGGACCCCTGCCCTTGATAATGTGCAGCAGGTTTTTCAGAAACCCCAAAATGGTGTTACTCAGCTTGCTCTTCCAGTTACACACAGTTGTCTTTTAGATGCTTCACTGTTTGATCCTCAA
>PVIA01006398.1:31449-98267 GCA_004024845.1 Tonatia bakeri | reverse complement strand
AATGGAGGGTTAGCAACAGGGAAGTAGGAGGAGGAAGGAAGGGGGAAAAGATATAGAGAATAAGTAGCATAGACAGTAGGTAGAAAATAGATGGGGAGGGTAGGAATAGTATGGGACATGTAGACACTAGAGAACTTATGACACATGGACATGAACTAAAGGGGGGAATGAGGGTGGGAGGGGATGGGCATGGTGGTGGGGAGTGAGGGGGGAAAATGGGCCAACTGTAGTAGCATAATCAATAAAATAAAGAATTAAAAAAAAAGTTTTACATATCCCTCTAAGTCCTGCTTTAGGTGTATCTCTTAAGTTTTGAAATAGTTCCATTATTCAACTTAAAACATTTCCCATCTTCCACTGAGTTTTTTGAATAATTGGTCATTTGGAGTATGTTGCTTAATTTCCAAAAATATTTAGACGTTTTAAAAAGTTGTCTTTTTGTCATTGATTTCTAGCTTAATTTCCCTTTGTCACAGTAAAATCGCTGTATGATTTCATCCCCCTGAATGTATTCAGACTTGCTTAAAGGCCGAATAGATGCCCAGAGTACACCTGGGCAGAGATGTCCGTAAGTATTGATTAGTATAGGGTAGATAATAATGTAAGTGAAAAATTTTAAATCCTTTATGTGAATATGCTAAATCTCACATTCTGATTGTGGATTTGTCTTTTTTTTTTTTAGTTCTGTCAATCAATTTTTGTTTCATACATTCAGTAGAGAAAATAACTCATTGTATGAAGCATCCCCATTTAGATTCACTGTTGACTTCTCATCAGATACTGTGAAGGACAGCAGGCAATAAAATAACATATTCAAGTTGCTGAAAGAAAAAGAATATCAACCAAGAATTGAACGTCCAACAAAACCATCATTTAAAAATGAAGGTAAAATTAATGTGTTCCCAAGTAAACAAAACCTGATAATTTATTTGTCACTAGCAAGCCAGAACTATAATAAACACTAAAAGGAAAATCTTCAGGCCCAAATGAAAGGACACAAGAAATTAAGTTGAATTCAACAGAGAAATAAAAGGTACTGCTAAAAGTAACTACAGAGGTAAATATAAAATATTACTAAAACATATTTGCTTTGTAACTCTGTTTTTCTCCCACTTGATTTAAAAGATAATTGGATAAGCAATAATTATAAAATTGTGTTGATGGGCATAAAAATCAATGGCCTTAAAAACATGTAATATATATAAAAATAATAGCACAAATGATACAGAGAAACAATATAGCTATATTAAAACAAAATGTATGGTATTGAAATTAAGTATTAATATAAACTAAAATGATTAAACTTAAAATGTTTATTATAATCCCCAGGTGATCCCTGAGAAAATAACTGAAAAATGACTAAAAAATATATAGAAATTAAAATTAGTAGACTAGAAAATGCATATTTAACATAAAAGAAGTCAATAACAGAAATACAGAAATAAGGAAGACCCAGAAATCTACAGAAAAAAAGTCATCACAGTAAATGGTGAATAAAGAAGCTCAGGAATCAATCCCACCAGTGGAATAACTACTAAAACAACAAGAACTATCACAATAAACCATTCTGGAACTCTGGAATCTGGGTGAAAAGTTGGCAGTGACCAGTGGAGCACCTGATGAGGAACAAGTCTGGTAAATATCAGTCCATTTCTGTGTTTGGGGCAGTGGTTATCACCCTCCTGCCCCAGTCCTGCAGCAGCTAGCCATGGGCATGGTGGTCCACATTCTGGTGTGAGTTATTGGTTCCTTATACTCAAAGTCCTGAGTATAAGGACTTTGTCCTCCAAAACTCAGGATTGTGTATTTTGATCTGACTGGCATTTCACTGCAGGGAAAGAACAGAGGTGGTCATTCAAAACTCAGGCAGCAGTGATTTCCAGGTGGTATCTGTTTAAGGAATCTGAAGAGACAGAACACTGGTTTCTTTTATTTTCCCCTTGGGTCCAGGAATTTAAGGAAGTCTTTGTCAGATCACTGGCTATTCATGTAGATAGTGGAACAGAAATATCAGTTACCACACATGACAAGGGATACAATCTTTGTAAAAAAAATAGTTTTTAAAAGTCATTAAAGAAATAATATATTGGTCCTCATCAGCCAACAACAGCACTCTTTGGATATGGGGAAATCTGATTTCTGGAGTTACCACATTATTGTATTCATTTTCAACAACAACAACAACAAATTGCAAAGCATTCAAAGAAATGGGAAAGTATGATTTATACAAAGGAAAAAGAAAAGGACAGAAACCATCCCTGAGGAAGCCCAGAAATTGAACTTAATGACCAAAGACTTTAAATTAACCATCTTTAATATGATCAAAGAGCTGAAGGAAACAATAGACAATTAAGGAAATATAAAAGGTAAAAGTATAAAATTCTTAGAAGAAAAGATAGAAATAAAACCCCATAATTTTGAGTTCAGCAATGATTTCCTATAAATGACACCAAAAGCACAGGAGACTGAGGGAAAATAGATAAAATAGCTTTCATAAAGTTAAAATTTTTCATGATTGGAAGATGACATTAAGAAAATGAGCAGTGAGCCCTGACCAGTGTTGCTCAGTAGGTTGGGCATTGTCCTGCAAAGAGAAAAGTCAACAGTTCAATTCCCAGTAAAGCCACATGCCCAGGTGGTGGGTTCGGTCACAGTTGGGGCGAGTGTGAGAGGCAACTGGTCAGTGCTTCTCCCTCACACTGATGTTTCTCTCCCTCTATTCCTCCCTCCCTTCCCCTTCCCTGAAAGAAAGAAGAAATGAAGGAGGGGAGGGAGAAGGTAGAAAGAAAGAAAGGAGCATGAATCTTGTCCAACCACAATGGCATGAAATTAGAAACCAACTACAGAAAGGAAGCTGAAAAAAAAACCCCCCATAGATACATGGATTCTTAACAACATGCTACTAAACAACCAATGGATCAAAGAAGGATTAAAAGGGGAAATAAAAAACTACCTGAAACAAATGAACATGAAAGTACAACTTTTCAAAATTTACGAGACGCAGCAAAAGCATATCTAAGATGGAAGTTCCTATAGAAGGAACTTCCTATAGAAGCCTACTTTAAGAAACAAAAAGAAAGCCCAAACAATCAACTTTATATGTAAAGGACATAGTAAAACAAAACAAAATCCAAAGTAAACAGAAGGAAGGAAATAATTAAGATGAGAATAAAAATAATTTTAATGAAAAAGATTAATAAAACAAAGAGCTAGTTCCTTGAAAAGATAAACAAAATTGACAAACCTTTAGCCAAGCTTATAAAGAAAAAGAGAGCCATGATGAATAAAATCATAAATGAAAGAGAAATTAAAACCAATACCACAGTAATACAAAGAATCATTAAAGAATACTAGGAATAATTATATGACAATAAATTTGACAATCTAGAAGAAATTGATACATTTCTAGAAGCACATAACCTTCTCACACTAAACCAGAAATAAATGAAAAATCTAAATAGACATATTGTAATAAAATTGAAGCAGTAATCAAAATACTCCCAATAAATAAAGGTCCAGGACCAGATGGCTCCATAGATTAATTCTGCCCAACATTTAAAGAATACATTTCCTTCTTAAACAATTTCACTTTACAACAAGGATAACCATCCCTCCCTCCAGTGTACAATAACATTCCTTATTGCCATAGGAGGCCCCATCAGAAGTATCTTTAACATCTGTATTTCCACCAAAAGTCTCTTCAAAGTAATAGAGGCTTTTTCTATCATGCATCTCCACATTCATTCACAGTCCACTGATTAATCAGTTCTAAAGGCACTTTTTGTTTAGATAGTTGTTATAGTAACAACCCACTTCATGGACTAAAATCTGTATTAGTTTGTCAGGCCTGTCATAACATAACCACAGACTGAGATCACACAACGTACATTTTTTAACCACAATGAGATGACATTAGAAATTAATAGCCACAAGAAAACTAAAGCCCTTGCCAGTGTGGCTCAGTTGGTTGGAGTGTTGTCCACAACAGAGGTTCGGGGTTCCATTCCCGATCAGGGCACATACTTAGGTTGTGGGTTTGATCTGCAGTCCAGGAGTATATGATCCCTGGTCTGGGCATGTACAGGAAGTAACTGATCAATGTTTCTCTCTGATCAATATTTCTCTCCCTCCCTTCCTGTCTCTCTAAAAGCAATGAAAACATTTCCTTGGGTGAGGATAAAAAAAGTTTTAATAACCGCAAGAAAACTAAAAAATCCACAAATTTGGGGAAATTAAACAGCATAATTTAACAAATGGATTAAATAAGAAATCACAATGAAAACTAGAAAATATAGATGAATGAAAACAAAGAAGAAAACATCAAAACTTATGGGAAACAGAAAAAGAATGGTTAAGGGGAGAAATTGTAGGTATAAATGCTTCCACTACAAATGTAATTAAAAAGTACATTATTACAACAATTCAAGAATGTAACTTCACAACTTAAAGAACTAGAAAATGTAAACTAAACCAAAAAGTAGCAAAAAAGAGAGAGAGAGAAAATAGTAAAGATCACAGCAGAGATTAACAAACTAGAGAAGAGAAAACCAACAGAGAATATCAATGCACCAAAGAGTTGGTTCTTTGAAAGGAACAACAAAAATGACAAACCTGTAGAAGCCTAAGAAACCTAAGAAAAAAGGAAGATTCAAATTACTGAAATCAGAAATGAAACTAGGCACATGACTACTGAATCTACAGAAATAAAAAGAATTATAAGAGTACTGTGAACAACTATATACAAACAAAATGGATTTCCTATTTTGAAAATAGACAAATTTCTTGAGACAAAAAATTTAGACTAAATCATGAATAAACAAAAAATCTTAATAGAACTAAATAAAAATAGTAATGGGACTGAGTCAGTCATTTAAAAAAATCTTCCAACAAATAAAACCCCTGAACCTGATGGTTTTACTGATGAATTCTACCACATATTTTAAAAAGAACTTATACAAACACTTTTGAGATTTTTCTAAAAATTGAAGAGAAGGGTACACTTTCTAACTTACTCTATGAGGTCAGCATTACCCTTATACGAAAGAAAGACAAAAACATTTTAAGAAAACAATGGATCAAATCTCTTATGAACATTGATGCAAAAAATCTCAAAAAGTCCTAGAAAACAAGAATTTTCCAACATAGAAGTAGACACCATGAGCAAGCGGATTCATTCCTGGAATGCAAGGATAGTTTGACATATAAAAATTGATAAATGTAATATGCCACATTAACAGAAAGAAAGAAACCCGTAAGATCTCAACTGATGCAGAAAAATCATTTGAAAAAAATGTAAGACTTTTTTTTCATTATAAAAACATTCAACCAACTAGGAATAGAAGGAACCTACCTTAACATAATAAAAGCCATATGTGAAAACCCATAGTGAATATCATACTCAATGGTGAAAGCATTTCCTATAAGATCAGGGATAAGACTTCTCTTCAACATAGTACTGGAAGTTCTAGCCAGAGTAATTAGTCAAGAAAAAGAAATAAAAGGTATTCAAATTGTAAAGAAAGAAGTACAATGATCTGCACATAATATGATCTACTATATAGAAAATCCTAGAGATTACACACACACACACACACACACACACACCCTTAAGAGTAATTTTAGCAAAGGAGCAGGATACAAAGTCAACATACACAACTCAGTTGCATTTCTATACACTAAACTGAGCAATCTGAAAGGGAAATTACAAAGCAATTTCATTGGAAAAAGCCACTGTTTTCTGGCCTGCAGTTTCTACTGAAAAATCAGCTTACAGTCTTAGGGGTGTTCCCTTGTATGTTACTAGTTTATTTTCTTGCTGCTTTTAAGATTCTTTATTTAATTTTTGACATTTTCATATTTTAATCCTCATCTGAGGATATGTTGATTGCCTTGAGAGAGGAGGGAGAAGAGAAAGAGAGAAACATCAATCAGTTTTCTGCCATGTGCACCACGACTGGAAAAGGAACCTATAACCTAGGTATGCATCCTGACAGGGGATCAAATCTGTAACCTTTTTGGTGCATGGGATGATGCTCCAACCGAGTCTCCCTGCCAGGGAAATTTGACATTTTGATTATGGTGTGTCTTGGTGTGCGTCTCTCTGGGTTCATATGGCTTGGGACTCTGTGCTTCCTGGTCATGGATGCCTGTTGCCTTTGCCAGGTTAAGAAAGTTTTCAACCATTATTTCTTCAAAGAGTTTTCTCTCTTTTCTCCTTCTGGGACTCATATAGTGCAAATATGAGTATGCTTGTTGTCTCAGAGTTTCCTGATATTCTCTCATTTTTTAAAATTTCCTTTTTTCTTTGCTGTTCTGATTGGGTAACTTCAACTACCCTGTCTTCCATATCACTGATCCATTCTTCTGTATCATCTAATCTGCTGATTCTCTCATGCACTTTTCATTTCAATTATTGTAGTTTTCAGTTCTGTTTGGCTCTTTTTAATGTTTTCTGTTTCTTTGTTGAAGTTCTTTTTGTGTTCGTCCACACTTCTGAGTTTGGTGACCACCCTTATGATCCTTACTTTGAACCCTTTATCTTTGGTTTGATTGCTTATCTCCGTTTTACTTCATTCTTTTCCTGGGGTTTTTCTTTTCTTTCTCTTGAAACATATTCCCATCTCCTTGTTTTGCCCAAGTCTCTTGTGTTTGTTTCTAGGTAATAGGTAAATCAGCTACATCTTATAATATTGAAAGAGTGGTTTTAAATGGAAGGTGTCCTGTGGGGTTCAATCATGCACCACCCCCCTTCCCTGTCACGACAGCTAGGTGTTTGAGGTGTCCCGTTGGTGGGCTGTGTGCCCTCCTGTTGCAGCTGTGCCACAACTGTTGTGGGCATACTGGTGAGTAGGGTTGTGCCCTGGCCCAGCTGTCTCCGAGGCCTGGCTGTAACTTACTGGCACACTGATGTGCCACCTTGTACCCAGAATGGCTGTGTGTGAGGCCCAGCTGAGACTGCTGCACGTGCAGTGATGAGAGGAGCTGGTGTGGACACACTGGTGTGTGATACAAGTCTCCCACATGGGTGGGTGGGGCCTGGACTCTGCTGTTGCCTCGCAGTGGCTTTGGTTTGCATCAGCAAGACAAGCTTGGGCTGGGCAAGTCCTCAGAGGGGCAAGACAAATAGCAAGTAGTCTAATGGAGAGTGCCAGAACTGGTTCCCAGCCATATGGTGCCAGCCAGGAGGAAGGAGAGCAAAACAAAGCAAACTGAGAGAAAATGGCACGTTCCAGTGCCTCCATCCCTGAAGAAAGTTCCAAGGAATCCCTAACCCTCTGGCATATGCTCCCAAGTCTGTCAGTGTATCTGCTTCATTACAACCCAGATGCTTCTCACACTGCTGCCTCTGCCCTGGGGCTGAGAATGAGTTTGTGAATGAGTCCTTTAAAAGCAAAGACTTGGTTTCCCAATCCCTTAGCTTCCCTGGAGGCAAGCCTCTCTGGTCCTCAAAACCAGATAGGAGTTCCCCTTCCTGATGCTGGTCCCCTGGGCTGAGAAGCCTGACCTGGTTCTTGAAGCCTTCACTCCTCAGTGGGTCTGTCCTCTGCAATGTGATATCCCTCACACCTGAGGGATACCACACTGAGGGTGTGGGTCTTAACTAGACTGTGTCTCTACCCCTTCTGTCCCAATGTGGCTTTTTCTTTACTTCCTCAGTTGCAGATAATGTTTGTCACTAGTCCTCAGTTTGTTCTTAGATAGTTGCCCTACATAAAGTATAGTTCTCATGTGCTCATGGGAGGAGGTGAGATCAGGATCTCCCTTCTCTGCCATCTTGATCGGAAGTTCAAGTACAGATCTGAAATGTTTAGTATGACGAGCTAACAACAGTATGCACCTGTCACACGCACCCACTTCAAGATGGAGAATGTCTGCATCATCCCCAGTAAAATCTTTGCATTTTCCAGGACTGCCACCGAAAGTACCACAGACTAGGTGGCTTAAACAAATTTCTTTTCACAATATCAGACACTAGAAGTCTGAGCTCAAGGTGTTGACATGGTTGGTTTCATCTGAGGTCTCTCTCTCTGGCTTGTAGATGGCCACCTTCCTCCCGTGCCTTCACATGGTCTTCCCTCTCTATGCACCTGTGCCCAACTTCCTCTTCTTATAGTAATTCATGCTTCGGTAGGATGTACCCTAATAGTCTTATTTTAACTATTCATCTACTTTTGGAAATTTTAATATATTTTTTTACTTCTTTATTGTTTTTATTGCATTTCCCCCATTTATTGATCTATTTAAAGACACTATCTTCAAATGGTCACATTCTGAGGTAAAGAGAATTAGGACTTCAACATATAAATTTGGGGGGGGGGTCACAACTAAACTTAAAACCCTCATGCCCCTTTCCTGTCAATCTTTTCCATAAAGTAAACACTTTCTGACTTCTATCACCATAGTTTTGCCTGCTCCTGTGTTTCAAATAAATAAAGTCATGTATTATGTATTTATGTCTGTGTGTAGCTTCCTCTGGCCAATACAATGCCTCTGTGATTCATCCATGCTGTTGTGCATATCTTTGAACTTCTTTCTTTTTACTTCCAAGCAGTAACCCGTTACATAAATATGCCTCAACTTGTTTTATCCCTTTTCTTACGATGGTCATGAGGGTTATTGTCACAGCCGGACTATTATGTATAATTGCTGAGAAGATTCTTGTTAAAGTCTCTTTGTGAACATGTTTTTACTTCTTTTAGATACATTTTTACGAATGGATTTTGCAGGATCAGTGGGTAGAAATTTTTAATTTTGGAAGAAACTACTACATTGTTCCCCCAAACTGGTTTACCAGCAACAGAAGAGATCCAGTTTCTCATACATTTATCTATCATCTGTTGTTGTCAGTCTTTTTTTATTATAGCCATACCAGTGGGTATGCAGTGGTACCTCACTGTAGCATTCATTACCTCTGTAATGTTGCACAGCTTTTCATGCGCAATTTGTCCATTCATGTATCTCTTCTGTGAAGTATTCGTTCAAATCCTTTGCACATTTAAAGAACTGGATGCCATACTAGTAGGTACGTAGTGGTACTTCATTGTAGTGTTTATTACTATTACTGTAGTGTTGCACACTTTTTCACATGCAATTTGTCCATTCATATATCTTCTTCTGAGAAGCACTTGTTCAAGTCCTTCATACATTAAAAAATCTGGATGGTTCTTTTTATTATTGATTTGTTAATGTTCTGTATGGATACAAGTTATTTAATAAATATGTCATCTAATCTGTAATTTGCCCATTTAGATTAAGATTTTGTCCATTTATTTTTAAAGAGGGGAAGGGAGGGAGAAAGAGAGGGAGAGAAATATCATGCACCCATACTGGGGACCTGGCCCACAACCCAGGCATGTGACCTGACTGGGAATCCAACTGGCAACCATTTGCTTTGCAGTCTGGTGCTCACAGATTCTTAACATTATCTTTTGAGAAAGAGAAATCTTACATTTTGAAAAAGTCCTCTGTATCATTTTATATTCCTATGAAAACTTTGTCATCTTCAATGTCGAAAAGATCCTCCTATGTTTCCACTTAGAAACTTTATGGCTTGGGCTTTTTCCTGTAGGTCTATGACGTACCTCGAAATGTCTAGATAGGACAAAGGTAAAGGTTGAAGTTCATTGTTTGTATTTTGATGTTCTGATGTAAAGAGCATCAGTTGAAGACTTCCCTTCCCACTGAATTTTCTTGACTGTGGTTGGAAACCAGCTATGTATGGGTTGTCTATTTTAGACTGTTATGTTTCATCAGTGTATCTGTCTATCCCCATGTCAGCTGTCTGGTTTATTATAACATGATACATCTTGAAATCAGTGTTTATGTCTTCCAATTTTCTTCAAGATTTCTTTGGCTATTTTAGATGCTGTGAATTTACAAATTTTAGGATCAACTTGGCAATTTCTTCAAAATACCATGCTGGAAATTTTGCTAGGGGTTACACTGACTCCGTAGATCAAGTAGAAACTGGGTATCTTAACAATATTGAGTCTTCCCATCATAAACGTGACATACCTTCTTCCCATTTATAGTCATGTGCCGCTTACCAGTATACATTTTGAGAAATGCACCATTAGGTGATTTTGTCATATCCAAATGTTACAGAGCACACTTACATGAACCTACATGGTATAACTTACTACACACCTGAGCTATATGGTATAGCCTATCTCTTTGTGGGGGAGGAAAAATAATTTTCCCTTTAATCTTCTGGGTTCTTGGCTGAGACATCCCAGTAATAAATAGAAGAAAAACAAAAGTTTAATAACATGTATACCTTCTGCATACATTGGACCCAGAAAAAATGAATCGCTTGTTGACGTGGCTGAAGCCACCACTGTACACACCCCCTCAGCTGAAGACAAAAGAAGGTGTGGAGTCAAGGCGAGTCAGTTTTGGGAAGTTACAGGAAAAGCACAGCAACAAGGGTAAGGTTTTTATACAGACTTAAATCCTTGTCTTCTGCATTTTTAAGAATTTGTCAAGATAGAGTCAACTTCGGTGTAGTAAGAGATATTTTATAAATGGAGATTTCCCTTTAAAATGTAAATGTCTTTTACAAAAGTTAACTTCTTTTTCAAAGCTTATTCCACATCTGCCTAAAATAATCCTTAGGCCAGACATATTTTGAGGTGTCAAATTCTGTTCCTCTATAGTGCGTAGGCTACCAACCTATACAACATGTTACTGAATTGCATACTGCAGGCAACTGTAACACAATGGACATATTTGTGTAAAGCACTGTGCTACTACAGTATGACGACCCTGTCACTAGGTGGTGATGGTTCTTCAGCTCCATTATGATCTTATGGGACCACTATTGTCAATATGCAGACCATTGCTGATCAAAACACTGTTAAGCAGCACAGTACTATAGTTAAGTATTTTAGAGTTCTTAACAGCAATTTTTTGTTAGGTATTTTAGAATTCTTTAAACAGCAATTTCAGTGTGAAGATCTTACATGTCATTAGATTTGTTCCAAGTTATATGACTGTTTTATACACTGTAGATAATAGTATATATTTCAGTTTTTGAGTGTTTATTGTTAATACAGAATTGCAGTTTATCACCATTATTGAATTTCTATCCAATGACCTTTCTAAGTATACTTCCTGTTCCAAAGTTAGTTTTTAAAACTTCATAGGATTTTTGTAAACATGCATTATCCCTTTTTTTAATGTCTTATACTGAGCAGGATTTCCACTGCAATGTTGAACAGAAGGCAAGAATTATATCTGCCTTCTGTCCAATCCTAGGAGGGCCCTAATATTGAACCATTAAATACATTAGCTGTTAGATTTTTATAGGTGCCTGTTATAAAGTGGTGAAATTTTCTTTTGTTTCATGTTTGGTGGGAGTTTTTATCCTAAAAGTGTTCCATTTTATCCATTTTTGTTCTGATTTTTCTCCTTTATGGCACTGTAGTAAATTTTTTTTTATTTTATTGATTATGCTATTAGAGTTGTCCCATTTCCCCCCTTCACTCCCCTCCACTCTGCACACCCCGTGCCACCCACATTCCTCCCCTTTAGTTCATGTTCATGTGTCATACATACAAGTTCTTTAGCTTCTACATTTCCCATACAATTCTTATCCTCCTCCTATTTTCTACCTACCATCTATGCTACTTATTCTCTGTACTTTTTTCCCCTCTCCCCACCCACTCCCCTGTTGATAATTCTCCATGTGATCTCCATTTCTGTGGTTTTGTTCCTGTTCTAGTTGTTTGCTTAGTTTCTTTTGGTTTTATTTTAGGTGTGGTTGTTAATAATTGTGAGTTTGCTGACATTTTACTATACATTTTTTTTAATCTTCTTAGATAAGTTCCTTTAACATTTCATAAAATAAGGGCTGAGTGATGATGAACTCCTTTAACTTGACCTTATCTGCGAAGCACTTTATCTGCCCTTCCATTCTAAATGAAAGCTTTGCTGGATAGAGCTATCTTGGATGTAGGTCCTTGCCTTTCATGATTTGGAATACTTCTTCCCAGCCCCTTCTTGCCTGCAAGGTTTCTTTTGAGAAATCAGCTGACAGTCTGATGGGAACTCCTTTGTAGGTTACTGTCCCCTTATCTCTTGCTGCTTCTAGGATTTTCTCCTTCATTTTTACCTTGACTAATGTAATTATGATGTGCCTTGGTGTGTTCTTTCTTGGGTCCAAGTTCTTTGGGACTCTCTGAGCTTCCTGGACTTCCTGGAAGTCTATTTCCTTTGCCAGAATGGAGAAGTTCTCCTTCATTATGTTTTCAGATAAGTTTTCAATATCTTGCTCTTCCTCTTCCCCTTCTGGTACCCCTATGATTCAGATGTTGGAACGTTTAAATATGTCCTAGAGGTTCCTAAGCTTCTCATTTTCTTTGAATTCTTATTTCTCCATTCTTTCCTGTTTGGTTGTTTCTTTCTTCCTTCTGGTCCACTCTATTGTTTTGAGTCCCAGTTTCCTTCCCATCACTATTGATTCCCCGTGCATTTTCCTTCATTTCTCTTATCGTAGCCTGCATTTGTTCATCTACTTTGTGACCAAAATCAACTAATTCTGTGAGCTTCCTGATCAGCAGTGTTTTGAACTGTGCATCTGATAGGTTGGCTATCTCTCAGTCGCTCAAAAGGATGAGTTCTGGGGCTTTGATTTGTTCTTCTGTTTGAGCCATCTCTCTCTCTCTCTCTCTCTCTCTTTTTCTTTTGGTCTGGTCGTGCCTGTTACAGTAGGGGGCAGAGCCTTAGGTGTTCACTAGGGCGGGGCACCCCAGTCACTGGGTTGTGAGGTTGTATGTGGGGTCGGGGTCGAGGGAACAAGGGCGGTTGCTCGGTTCTCCGTGGGACCTCAGTCCCTTCTGCTGCTTCCCCCAAGCAAACTTGACCCCTCTGGTGCCAATTCCCTGTGGGTGGGCTTGTGCACACTGTGGGGTCCTCCAAGGACCTCTCCTGTGAGGCTGGGTGTCTCTCCATGTGCCTCAACTTCCACAGGCGTCAGCGATCAGTGTCCCAAGGCTCTATTTCCCAGCGCTGGATCCTGAGTTGCGTGCACTGCCTTGCTTTAAAATCGCTGCCTCACTGGGTTTGCTGGTTGCCACCCCTCTGCCGGGGCCTGCCAGCTGCCGCTTACACACTCAGGGTCCACCTGCTGCGGTCTTGCGCTCCCCAATTGCCTTATGCACCCTCGGATGCCTTATGTGCCCGGTCCCAACTCTCTCTGCTCTCCGCTGCAACCCGCGCCCAGCTGCCTGACTCCGCCCCTCCTACCGGTCTGGATGAATGGGTCTATTTCAACTTCTTGGTTGTCTGACTTTCATTTAAATCAACTTTCTGTCAGTTCTGGATGTTATTCTGTTTCTAAATTGTTGTTGTTCCTATCTTGGTTGTGTATGGAGGTACAGTGCATCCACCTATGCCTCCATCTTGGCTGGAAGTGCCCATTGTAGTAAATTATATTGCTGGGATAAACTCCACTTGGTTATGCTGTAACATTTGTTTTTCATTGCTAAGCCCTATTTCCTACTATTTTGTTAACTATTTTTGAAGCTGTGTTCATGAGGGACATGAATGTTTTCCTTTTCGCACATTTGTCAAGTTTTGCTACTAGGGTTATGCTAGCCTCACACAACAAGGTGAAAAATTCACTGTTTCTTGAGAGTTTGTGTGGAACTTAGCATTTTTCTAACTTAAATGTCTGACAGAATTCACCTGTGAAGTAACCAGGACTTGACGTTTTCTTCTGGGAAAGATCTGTGATAACAAATTCAATACTTTAATAAACATGGAGCTACTTTTAGATTGATTCTTCTTGCATCACTTTCGACAACTTACATTTCAAAGGGCATTTGTTTCATCCGAATTGCTGAATTTATTGGCATAAAGTTGTCCGTAACATGCTCTATTATTCTTGATGTCAAATAGCTAAGTAATTATGTCCCTCTTTTCATTCCTGGTATTAGTAATTTGTGTCTTCTCTTTTATACTTGATCAGGTCTTTCCCCCCAGTTTCCTAGGCTGTCATAACACATTACCATAAAGTGGGTGGCCTGGAAGAACAGAAAGTTATTCTCCTATTTCTGGAGGATAGAAATCCAAAATCAAGACTCCCTCTACAGACTGTGGGAGAGAATCCTTCCTCGCTTCTTCCTAGTTTCTGGCTGCTGACAACCTTTGGCATTCTTTAGCTTGAGGCTGCATTACCCCAGTCTCTGCCCGTCTTCACTTTGCCTTCTCCATTTCTGCTACGAGGTAGGTAGTCTTCTTATAGATTCTTCATTGAATTTAGGGTTCATCCTAACGTAGTATGATTTCATCATAAATAATTACATCTACAAATACCCTATTTCCAAATACAATCAATCATACCCCGAAGGTCTGGATGAACATGACTTGGGGGGAATACTACTCAAACTCATACATTAGCCTTGCTAGGTGTGCATTAGTATCAGTCATTTAAAAAAACTCAGTTGAATTTGCTGATTTTCCTTTCACTAATGTCCATCAGTTTTGGAAAAATTCCCAGTATATCTTCAAACATTTCTTCTGTACCATTCTCTTTATCTTCTCCTGAAGGCTGTTACAGATTTAAGTCCTTGAAACTCAACTACAAGATGTAAGTCTACTTGATTTTGCCTTCAAAACTTACATGCTGTACTTTTATTTCCACTTTTCAAATTGTTTTTATACTTTTAAATACTGTCTTCAACTTTATCCACCCTTTTCTCTATGTATAATCATATCCAGTTGTAGAACTTTCTCGTGCTTTTCAATGTTTGCCTGTCTCTACTGAAAGTCCCCATCTTTACATGCATGTTTTCCACTATTTTCACTAGTTCCTTCAGCATTTTTATCATAGTTATCTATCCAATAAGTGCAACATCTGGGAAATCTGTGTTTGCTTTTATTGACTGTTTCCTCTCTGGATCAAATTTTTCTGCTTCTTTCCATGTCTTCTGATGTCTTACCGTATGCTGTATATTGTGTATAAAAGCAGAGTAGGTGTGGAAATAAGTTTCCTCCAGAAGAGGGCATGCCTGTTCCTCTGCGGGACTCCTGGAGTGGGAGGCGGAGCCCAGCACATCTGCAGTTGAGGGGGAGATGAGCTTTGTTGCTGCCTTGGTTTGATTCACTTTACCAGTTGCTTAAGTATTTTAAGTGAACAAGTCTTCTTTCAGCACGGATTGGGATCTGAGCATTGGTGAGACTTCAGTAAAACCTCTGTTTTTCGGCTGAGCTACATGTCAGGAGTTCTCTCTGTATTCCACTCAGGCTTTCTGACAAGGCAAACTCTCTGAATTACCATGCCTTCTGGAGGACAGAACTGCTCATGATGCCCTGGAAAGATCCTTCCTAATAAATGAGTGCATTCTTTTTTAAAACCAGCTGTACATCATGGGTTTACCAGGGCACTAATAAGCCAATAGTAGTAAGTGAACTTCATTTCACAGTGAGTCTGTACAGGACACTTCAGGAGAGATAGGAAAAGCTGTCTTTCTCTCATAAATCCATTAAGCATTTACAATACATATATGACACAGTTCTGGAAATACACAATATAACCTTACTACATGGAAAGGATAAAAAGATGCTTAAATTATATTGGATCTCTAGTTTGATTTTCTAATACCTGGTTAAAAGTGGACTAGTGCAGGCTCCTTCTATCATGTGACTGTGTCATCTCCTAATCAATATCCCACTGGCATAAGGAGAAAAAATTGTGAAAGAGCATTCTTGTGTTTCAAACACATCCATTTCATTTATATTTTACCAGCTAAACTTCAGTCTTGTGTTGATTCTTAATTGAAAAGGAGTCTGGGAAACATCATCTGCTGTTCATCCAGGACAAAGAGGAAATGGGTTTTCACTGTCAGTTCATAGTGTCTGCTAATCTTGTCAGCTTAAAACCTCTTACTTTTAAAGCCAAGCATTCAATACAAAAATGTTAATTGAATTAAAGAGAAATGTGTTATTTGTTCACCCAATCTATTGTATCTGACAGTGGAGGCAAAGCACAAGTATATCTTGAGGGAGTATGTAGTTATCTTCCATTACTTAAGCCTTAAAGTGAGGGACAGATATTCAAAAATTTCTAATTATAATCCCTTCTTGAACTTATTAATATTTTGAGCCTATGTTATTTCTAAGGATAAAAGTTAAACAACGGAATTAAAACACAATCAAAGTAACATCTTTATTTTAAAATAATTTAATGTGTTAGTGTATATCTTTAACCTAATATTCTAGTATGAATATACAAGTCCACATTCTTCCCCGCGTCTTCTCACCCATACATAATTTATATCTTCATGAATGTTGATAATATCGATTTTCCCCTTACCGAACTGTGGTCTTCGTGATTGAATTAGTCTCCTTGATATACGGCAATCAGGACTACATGCTGTTTCTCAGGTGTGGTTGCACTACGACTTGCAGAGACATAATAACAATTTTTAAACTTCACACCCATATTTTTTCTAGTGATGCTAATCGATGTTTATGGAAATGTCTCCCATGTTCACTACTGCTTGATATAAACAGGATTTTATTCCATTTGGTCTTAGTCCAGAGCTCTTCAGAAACACTTAGTCCTATTCTAGCACCTTACTCATGACCACGCTGTCTGGTCCCACCATATAACCATTTTCCTTTAAATTGCTTCCTCTTACACTTAAAAGCTTTTTCTCACCATCTTTCATCCTGGCTGTAGAACCATTTTCTTCTAAAAAGATAAATCTTGTTCATCTTCTACAAGGATTCTTTTGCAAACCAGGTTGTCACCAGATACCTGCAGATGAGCATTTTCTTCTTTTGAGTTTTATCTGGGATCTGTAAATCATTCTTCACGTTTGTAGACAGGGATTCGGGCAGAAGCTATTCAATCACTTGCATGACGAGAGCGACAGAAAATTGTCTTGGTGGATGTATCATAATTGTCTTGCACCTAGTTTTGGGTTGCTCATCTGTCCTTTAGAAGTTGAGTTCTACAAAGATCACATCCCAGTAAAAAGGCTCAGTATTTGCCTCTTCAAGGCTATTTTTACAAGTAATTATAATTTGCTTATAAAGAAAGGTCTAAAAAGCTCTTGACTGCAGTTTAAACTAATTTTATGAGTGATCTGCCATTATTCACAAACTTCTCAGCCTTGTGAATGAACACTAACTTTTGTTTTATATGAAACATGATTAGAGTAAATTTAAATGTAGCTACTTCTCTCATTTTGGATTACAATCTCGTACCAGAGACTGAGCTTCATGAAATTATTGCAATGACGCGTGACAGGCCAGCTGGCACAGGATCTGGCCTTGTGGCAGGAACCGAGTGAACACCCCCAAAACCTCTTGTGCGAAGCTGAAGCAATGACAGTGCTCACGTGAATTAAGGTTGGCTTCCCTTTATAGGTGGATTCCGGGGAAAAGAATTTCTTTACAATAATTTCTAAAACATAAAAATGCTGGGTTTTGCAGACTGCTTGGTGCATTTCTGGTGTTTCACTTAAAGTGGAAGAAAAAATCTATAGTGCTTTAGTCCTTTGGTTTTATTTTCTGGGATTAAAAAAAAGTATAGGCATAAATGTTTTTTTACATGATCCTCTTGAAAATATCCTTTAAAATAATTTATAAAATGGCTTAATTCACATCTCTTGATTATCAGAACCTGTCAATGTCACTGTCAGCCTTGATTAATTGGTTGGAAATTTCAGAGCAGAAGTAACTCATGAATCTTTTCCCAATCCCTGAGAACGATAATCATCACGGAATTATTTTATCCTTCCATCAGAAATCTCTGGAGAGTAGATGTGTTCGTTCGTTGTTAATAGGACAAGGAACCGTGTCATAGAGGGTTAATCCATGTAAACTGGTTTCCACCCGTAAAGAAATTTTCTGGAACAGAAAAGAAAATCATACACAGAAGTTTGTTCTTTCATCACATTTTCAGTATATTCTGAAGAATATCTTTTGGGATTAGCAATGCAAATCAATTCTAACGAGTGACAAGAATGAGACAGCTGTTGTACCGCCAAAGGCACCATCTGCAGTATGGTGGAGCTAGCGAAACCAAGCTTCTCTATTCAGAAGTTGCTCATTTATCTTTCGTTTCTGTGAAGAATCAGTAAAACTAAACGTTGGGGATGGCCAACGTACGTGTAGGCAAGAGCTGAAAAAAATTCTAAAAAAGGATTTCTACAAGTGTGATGGTTTCACAACCCCATTTCCAAAGCCGAGTCTTGCTAGTAACACACTGCTGCTGCGAACGGGGGACAAGTCCCCTGGGAAACTTCTCTTCTGGCATCGCTGCTCAGAAAGTTATTTTTTGAAAGGGTGAACACTTGCCTCTAGAAAGTTCTTGTATTCCACCTGAAGGAAGTTAGACCACATAAATCTAGTTCTGTGTTTTCTTACCTGAAAATCACGGACATAGGTCAGGAAAAAGCCAAAGAAGGAAAATGACATGGACCATTCTGCTGCAGTGGTGATCATATGAAGCACATAGCCCTTGAGTGGCAATGAAAAAAAGAATAGTTCTGTGAAGTTTCATTCAAATGGTCTATAATTTCTCTCAAATAAAAACTCGCCCCGGCTGATGTGGTTCAGTGGACTGAGCTCTGGCCTAAGAGTCACTGGTTCGATTCCCAGTCAGAGCACATGTCTGGGTTGCATTCCAGATCCCCAGTAGGGGGCGTGCGAGAGGCAACCACACACTGATGTTTCTCTCCCTGTCTTTCTCTCTCCCTTCCCCTCTCTAAAATAAATAAATAAAATCTTAAAAAAAAAAACCCATAATACTTATAAACCCTTAATTTTTTTTCAACGTATCTTGAGAATAAAAGGCAGACTTTAGGAAAGTCCTTCGAAATGAGGTGGCTATCACAGTTTTATCTAGAGCGCGGAAAGGTTCCATTTGAATAACTAGGACAGAACAGAACCCCTACTCAACAGTCAAGAAGCTACTGGCTTTCCCAGAGCCAGAGATTCATCCAAAACCAAAACAAATAAAAACTTAAGTAAACAATACTGCTGATAGACTTAACTGTTCTTTTTAAAGCATTAAATAATACATGGATCATACTTCAAAGAATCAAGTAAATTGTTTCAACCATTCATTTTCACAAACATGTCCTATCGGAGCTGATTTTTTCCAAAATAATTAAAAATAAAATGCCACTGAGTGGTTTGTGAAAACATACACTCATTTTATTAACTATTTAGTATGTCCCTTCTCTTTTTTCCTCAGGATCTCTGTTCAGATATCTACTATATTATGGAACCCAAATGCGGAGTCCATAATAATACACTTCCATAAAATAAAAAGTGGGAAAAGACAGTTTTTTTTTTCAATTCAGAAGACAAGTATTCTGATGATAGAAGATCTCAGTTGGGAATGTTGTATACTATTACTATATCCTTATTTTGAGGAGTCAATTTCTGACAAAACTCTACAATCACAACTCTCTTCATGTCTTGAAAATGCCCACAGACCACAAGTGATAGAAAATAAATAATTTTACAGAACTCTATCATATATAGAAAATAATCTTTATAACTGATTGTTCACCTGAAAATGTTTCATTGTTAGTGATGAAATGAAAAACACGTCAAAATTCATCTGTAATATAAAAGGAAGCTTTTCAGACTCTAAGCTCTTACTTTGTCCTCAGGATTCCAGTGGAGCTTCTGTACTATATCTGTGCCAAAACTGCCACTGTACAGGAGTGACGAGCAAGTCAGCACTAGGGGAGATGCCCGTCAAGGAAGATTCTCAGACAAAAGCTGTAAGTTTAAATTAGATTCAACACAAAAATTGCTTTAAAGGCCCAAAGGGAGTGTGGTCTCCCTCCCTAGGGCACAGCTGCACCTTTCCTCTCTTCCTGTCCTTCCCCCACAGACGTGCATCTCCTGAACTCCAGGGGTCCCCAGGAGACCTGCACCCAGGGAGCAGAGTGGACAGAGGCAGGCTGTCTCAGGCCAACCCTCTGCACTTGACTCCAAGGCCCCTTTCTCTGACTGTTCAGTGAGCTGCCCGCAGCCCCGCCTCGGTCTCCCTCCTGTTGCTGCTTCTATCCTAAGCACTTCCTGTTTCACTGTCCCCAGCTTTGTAAATGTACTCCCAAAATAGTAATAATAATAACAATAATAATAATAATCCAAAAAGATTACTCATATATTCTTTTCCAAGGTCCAAACCCATCTTCTTGGAGACTTCCTATCACATGGAGGTAGAATTCAAATGAGCCCCGAGGCTCACTATGAAATGTTTCCATAGCCAGCTTCCTGCCCCGCTCAGTAACCCGGCACTTCTGTCCCAAGCTTCTGCTACATAACTGTCCTCAGGGAAGACATTATCTCACCCACAACATCTCTGAAATGAGCATGAGTAGGCTCAATATTATCTTTGTTCCTGGCTCAGTTACTGAGGTCCTACGTAATATTTAAACTACATCTCTCAAGTCCTTGAATTCAGGGTCGCTAACCCAAGAATCCCACTGTCCACAAAAGGACTGCTTACACTATGCCAACAGTGTTCACTTAAATTCTGTTACTCAATTCTGTTCCCGGTGTAGCCACACATTCGGCAAAGGATACTGCTAAACGCACTTACTCCACACCAGATCACCAACAGCAGTCGGATCCAGAAGATTTGTTTGCCGTGGATTTTGGGCTGCATTTGGTAGGAAAGGACGGTCTGCACAAACATGTACAGCGAGCCCATGCCGAAGGTGAGCACAGCGCCACAGATGTGTACAGTGAAGAAGGTGGTTTTCTGAGGGTCGCAAGGAGAAGCACACATGAACAGAACTGACCACACACTGCCAGCACAGGGCTTACCAGCGCAAGCCGGCGATTTCACTAGGACATTCCCTGAGCGGAAACCCTCTGCCAGTTCTAACTACTTCCGGGGTCGTTTTCTTTCATAACATTTTGCACAAACCTGTGGACTGTAGTCATTCAAATTATTTCATAGGCCACAACTGAAAACACGATAGTCATTATTCATCCACTTAATGTGTTTGTATTTTTAGGTGCTTTTTGTATGTCAAGCGCTGTTTAGTATTCTGGTATACTAGTGAAAAAAACAAACAAACAAAAATATGGCCTTTGGAGTTTTCATTCAAGTGAAGCTGTGTGAACAAAATAATAAACTTTAGAAATAAGTAAACTCCACAGTATGTTAGATGTTGACAAGGGTGAGAAAAAGGAGAGTGCAAGGTGGAGAGGATTAGGGTGGTTGAGAATATCGGGGTAGAAAGGTTCAATTTAAACCTAAATACAATTTATAGACCCAAGAAATTCAAATGTTCCCTCTCGGCTCTAGTTTGATTTTCAGAATTATGCAACAAGGGATTATCATAAATTGTAATTTTTTCCTCCTTTGCCTCACTCTTCTTATCAGTAAGCATTTATATGTTCCTTTTTACTGTAACACCCACTGCTTAAAACATGATGGCCGTAGCTCTCTAAGAGGTCTACAGTCAAAAGCCTTCCTTGAAGCCACTCCATCTGTCTGATCAGACGCCACGTGCACTCCACTTGGTTGGGGGGCACACAGCACAGCGCCTGGCAGAGAGGGTCTGACTCAGGGAACAGAGAGAGGCCAGGGCTCGGTTGCCTCATTCTACAATCAAGGTGCTAACCCACAAACACAGAGTCCATCTTCCTAGTTGAAGACATAGACCATTTCTAGTATGAAGAAGTCAAGGGTAACAATTTATTTGCCAAAGTCATTAGTTTCCTTTTGGAGAGAGAAAAGGAGACTCCAATATGGTTTTGGGTGTTAAAACTGGCAGTAAGTTATGAGCACTAAGGAGAGAAAAAAAATTCATCATTACCACTCTGTGTAACAAAGAAAAAAATATTCAGTATCCATAAATTATAATATAAAATGCTAATATTTTCTTTGTTCATAATTATGTAGACTTATCTATACAAAAAGGCTAGTAATCACAGGCAAAAATGAAATGAATTATTTTAGGGCTAAGAACAAAAATATGGGTAAATTTTTCCTGTTGGGGACCATCCTGCCCGGTTTCGGAAGCTGTAACTTTCCATGGCTAAGGCTGAGTAAAAAGACCTCAGGGCCATAAACCACTAAGGAGATAAAGCTTATCTTCCTGGCGGAGGCCTTGCCTCTGCCCCCTTTTACTTCACCCTGCTTGGCCCCGGGCAGATGACTGGTTAGTTGGTGACGGGTAAGATTCCTCAAGGGAGGGACAACCTAAGACAGGCATGGCCATGAAGGGTCCCTTAGGAAAGGCCTTGGGGGACTACAGAAAAAGGGGGTGATGAACCCCCACCCCTCGGCTTTGACATAGCCTGAGTCCTCATTCTGTCTGCAAGAAGTCTCCTAATCTCTTGGTTGCCTCCCTTCCCCTGCCTGACCTAAGCCTGAAACAATGCTGGAGGGCGATATAGCCCTGGGCAGGAATAGACAGTTCCTTGGGGTGATCAAGCCTAAGAAAGAATGAGTCAAATCCTGTGAAACCTGCTTTGCTAAGAATGCCCTCAAATTTCTGATAAGGGTCCAAGCATGAAATGAGTTTGTTTCCCAGTTTTATGGCCCTTTAGCTAACTGACCCTGACTCAGAATAAGCCCTCATAGTTCTTTGAATGTTATCTATTGTTTGATCATTACTGCCTGACAATGATGAATGAAGACCTTCCTTGAGGTAATGCTCCCAGAAAGGTAATGAAAGCCTGTCCAGGCAAGGGTTGGGGCGCTCTCTCACTCAGAGTGTGGCAGTGCCATGCAGTCAATGTGAATTTGTTTGTCCCATCTATAACACTGCAGACACCACTGGTCGGCGGAGTCTGCACCATTTTCCCCTTGAAAATATTCCCACATATACTGATGAAGCTGAACACAGATATGGCCCGTTTGATGCCTGCTGTGAACCCACAAAGCCCTATGAACCAAATCCTGTGGATTAAAAACCAAAGACATAGAATGGAGAGCATTTACTACCGTGTTTTTATTAGAACAGAGTTGTATAAAACTGCTTTGTGGTGCATGGTTACATGGTAGTTCTAGGAAATTAATATAGACTCCTGCCGCCTTATCCCTTGCAAGTTTCCTTAAGGATAAATTTCCAAGGAAGAGAGAACTTCCTCTAAGTAGGCACTGAGTACACTTACCATGTATTTGTTTTGCTAATTACTATTATACATACTTGTCTTCAAAGAAATTAAATTTGTATTTTTAAGTCAGATTTTTCAAATGCCGTATTATATTTATGAGGTCACTTTAAATGCGGGTAACTACAGTAATAGCAGATTTTTTAATTCGTTCTGCTTAGTCCCTTTGGCCTCTCTCAGTAAGTTAGTGACTAAGTATTTAATGAGAACATGTTCGTGCAAAGTTTCATGTTGGGAGCTGAAAATACAATGGTGGACGAAACCACTGCGCCCTAATTAATGGAGAAGTATATTGGAGTAAAATTTCTGAAAACAAAACTTATAAAACACACTTCTTTTAAAGTTAGACTGTAATAACTGCTATGAAGAGTTAATTTCCATTTGGAGAATGCAGAGAGAACTAGAAATACACGGCAGCAAGTCCATCAACAGAAAGGACTCCCCTGAGGAGAAGTCTGCTTTGCTCGGCACCAAGAGCTGAAGGTGCCTGAGTCGGGCTGGGCTCGGGGTGGTGGCAGGTCCAGCAGCAGAGGCAACACAGGGAATGGAGTTTAGTGAACCTGCCTTATTGAAGGCACAAAGACATCATCATTCCCTTTACTCACGTCTCCATTATACATATGATGAAGATGTGAGTAAGGGGAATGATGCAGAATGAGGCTGTGCCCCTGCTCAAAATTCTACAGGTCTAAAGTTACATGAGAAGAGATATAACAGAGAGAGAGAGAAAGTAATGTGATAAACTGCCAAGTTGCTTTATTTACTCAAAGGTCTTATGTGATTGGGCTGCGGTCTACCTCTCCAACCTCATCCTGAGTCATTCACCTTCTTAATGCCTCTGCTGTGCGTGCGCTGGACACATGTATGTATGAAACAGACACTGGGACTCTGGGCTCTGTTGCAGCAGCAAGCACGGCCCTGATATCCACCTGCATTATACTTACGGAGGTTCCTAGTGTTAGCCATTACTAAGACACTGAAAAATAGGAAAGAACCATCAGACATTACAGGAATGGAGAACTTTGCATGAGAGAGACAAAATATGCCTCTAATATACATATCTATATGATGTGTGTTTTTATGTCTGACTAGTGATCGGCTGTCTAACTAGGTTATCAAATATCTAAACAGAAACTTTAAGGACTGTAGAGAGATTAATCAAAAAGCACCACAGGCCCAGGAAACAAGTGGTAGCACCGACGACTTATCTGGAAGAACACTGGTAGAAATAAATGCGGAGAGTTCGCAAACATTTGGTGAAGGTGGACTTCTCCATTAATTATGGTGAAAGAGTTCCAGATCGTTCCTGTGCTTCCTCACCTGAGGGCAGGGCATCTAGGAATACAGGCGGTCAATGGGAACATCTGAACCAGGACACAAAACACGGAAAGGTGTGTCCCTCGCCAGGCATTTTTTTAAAAAAGCTTAAATCTAATTGTGTCACTTAGATTTATATCAATTATCTCTGGGCTTGGAGTACTCTCCAACTAAGTAGTAAGAAAGAGTCTAATAAATAGAGTCCTGTCCATCCTTAAAATGATAGAATACTTTATATTTGGCCAAGAGATTATTGAGAATGGAGTTTTCTAATCGTGGATGCAGCTATTTCTAAAAAGGTTCAAAAATTTCAAAGCAGTGAGTGAATGCAACTATCTCTAAAAAGGTTGAATAATTTCAAAGCAGTGAATTCTGTTTTGTTAAGAAAAAGAAACAGTATCAGCATGTAACTGAATGCTTAGGGTTTAGGTACTTCAGGAAACAGGCCGGGTTACAACACAGACCTGAAAGTTGGCCACGAGAGAAAGGCCTAAACAGCTCAGCAGTCCAAGTACAAGGCCGGCCCTGTTTAACCTGAGGACCCACTTCCCTTCAGGGCTCAGGGCATGAACTTGCTTATAACGAACATAAATGGTAGCAACGCCTGGGAAGAGAGAATCCAAAAGATAAGAGTTAATAAATAACCAAGACATGAAGTTGCCAATAAATAGTTCACAAGGTCACTGCTATCCAGAAACATAAATTTTCCTTTTAAAGTTAATCTGAGAGATGACCAACCCCATCTCCCCCAAAATAAGAGAAAGCTATAGATTTTAAAGAAAATTTAAGGTTGCATTGTAAAACTATTGGTATCTCCGTGGAACTGAGCAGGCCATTCGCTCCCAGGGTTGGGGGTGGGGGTTGTTTAATATTTACTAATATTTAGGATAAAATTTAAGAGGCAAGTTTGGTGTTTTCTGAAAATCTCTAGTGGTAAATGTTATATAAAACAAAACACCTGTATGTTGAATGTTAAAGTCTGAAGTAATTAGTTCTAGAATATGGATAAAATGCCCACAGGCAACGACTACAAGATCATTTGCCTCACTCTCATTTCATTTTATTTCAAAATCTTACAACTTGCCTCAAGCAGACGTAGCATTTCCACAGAAGGTAAAAACACTATACCCTCCCTATTAGTCAAGAAAGGGCCCACTCAAGCTTTCCATTGCAAAAATATCACCAAAGAACTCAAAAGTACAGAAAATGCAGCTTTTGTTGATATTTTAAAAACTTTAGTGACAAGCTGAATTTTTATATGTTGAATCATTTACTTGACTGCAATTTTTGACTTTGTATGAAAGAATGCAAATATTTAAAACAATTACTACTGGTGAAAAAAACAATGTTTTAGTAAACCATTAATAAAAATTTGGTTCAAAAAATAAGTAATCAATAGCAACAGGAAATACTGTAGAACTCCACCCTTTTGGCATTAGAATATTACTAGAAAATCCAATGTGGTTCCACTGACATTCTCCAGCTTCTCCATGATTCACCCCAAAGGAATTTCGCTGGGGTTAGCTGTGGTCAGTGTGTGCAGCTCTGACCTCTCCTGGCTGCTTAAGAAATCGACGTAAGGCCCTAAGGTCTCCAGAAATACTCAGTTATACTTTGTAATTGCATTCGAGTGAGTAGTCAAATGGTCCTACAGTGCTTTTCTTTTAAGATTTTCCATAATTCGGCATTCTAGAAATTGTTTTTCTTTTCAAAGGAACGTGTTTATGACTGATAATTCAGTGACAACATTCCCTCAAGTGTAGTAACTAAGAAGCAAAACAAGTAACACAATACCGGCTGAAGATGAAAAGGGGCGATTTAGCTACACATTTCAGTGGTTAAAACCGCTCTCACACTTACATAAAACTGCGGCGAAATTCAACATTGCCCCGAACAAGCATTTTTCTGGAGCGACTGTACCAGTGTCACTGAAAGGGAAAAAAGAGGCATGTGGATTCCTTCTAAGGGATAAGAAATAACAGCTTATCTCTCCTGAGTGTTCTCTAATCGTTACGGGTCACTGCGCAACTTGGTCTTTTGTTATCTGTTGTTGTTGACTCTGCCTATAACTCAATTAACATCTAATCGTCTCCTAGTTAATTGAAATATATTCATCAGGCACCTACCATGTGCCACACAGCATTCTGGGAACAGGAATGCAGTGGGAAGGAAAGGAGACAACGCCCTTGGCCTTCTGGGGCTTCTGTTCAAGACCAGTTTGGAGACACCCCCACCCCTCCGTGGCCTTGGCCACTCCTCCGGCAGGAGGCTGACTCCCACAGCCTTCCTCCAGGCCTGTATTAAAACCAGCTACTCCGATGCACTGCAATGCCTGTCTTTCGGGGCAGTGTGGTGTATGCTGGCAGGCCCCAACCTTTTTGGCACCAGGGTCCAGTTTTGTGGAAGATGTTGGGGGGCATGGGGGAGGGAGGAACACAACAGGAGGTGAAGCTTACGCCAACTGTGGTTGGATGAGGGGAGCTCAGGGGAGTTCAGCTTGCTATCCTACTGTGGGAATAGGAGGCGCAATGGGGTGACCGGGGAAAGACCTGGAAAGACCCATCCGCAGCCTGGGGACTAGGGAGGCCTGCCGTACCCAGATACAGTTTAACAGCCCGCCATCTACTAACGGTGGGGCCTTGGGTGTGTTCCTTTATCCTCCTAAGCCCATCTGCCCAATGGAGCTGTCAGTCTGCTCCCAGCCTCTGAGTGGACAGAACTGAAACTGCGGTCACGCGTGTGGAACATCTGCCACAGCAGCAGGCACACACTGCATGTGCGCGCCTGCCCCTTCCCTCAGCTGCTGCAGAGCCAGGGGAGACAGAGTCTTTGGCCTTGTACTGAAACGCTGCAGGAAAGAGACAGGGGGATCTCAAGGAAGACACTAGTGAGAATGAAGGTAAGAACGTAAAGTCATTTCTGGTAAGGCACCAGAAAATTCGGCGAACACCTGGATTACGTTTAAGAAAGGTCAAGTATCAAACATAAACTGAAGGCCTACTCTACAAAGCATCATCGGATACAGAAGATTCTGCTACTCTTTGACCACACTCAGGGAGTGGGGACTGGTTTTTTCGTCGTTGCTGCTGATCTCCCTACCCTTCATCTCTTCAAGAATAACGTGTATGTACTACTCCTGCCAGAAAAAAACAGCGCAATTTCAGTAGCTGCACTCCAAATGATGTTCTTGTTTTGGATTAGCCAAAAAGTAAACAAAAGTGTGCATTTCCCAGTGGGCCGGCCGGGCGGCTCCGTCCCCTGGCTCCAGGACACGGACGGGAACTGGCCTGCAAATGAGAACGGCACCCACCGCTCCTCAGCACAGCCCTCCGCCCAGGGGTCAGCACGCGCTTTTGTCACACACCACAAAAAAAGTCTGGTCACATAACTTCAAAATATATGTATTATTAGACACATATTAAGTTTAAATATTTTGAGATTTAAAAAATACACAAAGGAAGTTCTAATAATTTCATCTTGTACTCCACGGGCCAGTGTCACACACCCACTGGGGCAGCCACCACTAGAACCTAGGGGACACCGGAAACCAACTTGCAGAATTGTCTTGGAAGTGAAATTTACGTGTGGTTATGTCCTTGGCAGCTGTAGCAAACCTCTTAGGGTTTATGAACAAAAAGGAACTAGCTTAACTTAATCGTTTTTCAGGTGAAGGAAATGAGCTTAACAGAGCTCAAAATAAGTGCCACTGAATTTAAATATATTATAATGTTGGGGCGAGAACCTAGGGTAATAATATTGAGTTTACCAGCAGAAAAAAGACAAGGACAGGAAAGGAAGTGCTAGGGGACTACTGGCCAGGAAATCACATGCAGGACCAGCAGAGAACTGAAACTGAAGAACTCAAAGGGTCTCTTAAGTTATTCAAAACTCTTTAAAATGAAAGCAGACAAGTTTCTGAAGGGGACATAAAAAGGCAGGGCCCTCACCAACCTTCTCTACATATTTTCCCTTGGAGTTACTGAAGAACGACCTGGCTCTTTAAGCTACGTGTGCTCTGGCAGGGCAGCAAACACGGGTGATTATGTATCAAATGAATCCTAGAATTGGAACCTTAAATAAGAAATATCCTTGGGCTTTGCACACCTTCCCCGAGGGCCCCATATTTGTTGGTGTTCTCTGTGTCACACTACACCTCTGTGCAAACGAGTGTGACAGGAACAGCCTGGTCTCTTCCTCACATTTATGAAAAAGAGATTTGCCCGCTGGCCTCTCGGCCTTTAAAAGTTTACTATTTTGTGTATTGGAAAGGTTATTTTTTCAGAAGATAGGCAAATAAATGAAACAACTCCAACACCACCAACACCTGCCAAAACTCTGGGAGGAAATCCGCCAAACCACTGATCGCTGGTGTGGAGGCGGGAACTCGAGGGAGACGGGAGAGGAAGGCTGCTGACTTGTCGTTTTATCATCGTCACACTGGCATGGTTTCAAATTTGTTACAGTAAACACATTCGGCCTTCACAGTTGGGGTAAAAAGGTTACAGACATACATGAAACTGAGGACATATCCTTACCAGTAATTTTGAAATTCTGAAAACACTGCCAACATGTTCCAATACCTAATGTGTCAGCAGGACCTGGCGACATGTCCTAAAAACCAAGAGCACGGCCTCCAGAGTCCGACCGAGCAGTGAAATCGAATCTCGGTTCCCTCCCTGAGTCATGTGGCCTTGGACAAATCACTGAACCCTCCTGGACCTCATTTCCTCAAATGGGGTAACAGTTTCCACCACAAAGCATGGCTGTAGGACTCAATTACTTAAGACCCAAAGAATACTGAGAACATTACCTTGTACGCAGTAAGTAGATCCATAAATGTTCATCATTACTATTATCTTTTAATGTTATTATTGTCATCTGCAGCATTTTCTACATTTTAGGGCAAAGTTACTCCAATTCTATCTGCTGAGATGATTTCAAATACTTGTTTGGAGGACACAGCACTGAAGCGTCCCAACTCACAGCAGTTCCCCCACTGAATCTTAACCCTCTCTGTCCGCACTTCTCCAGCACCCAGGGAGAGCCAAAGGCACCCTCCTTATTACATTCTTCTCATCGCTGCAATGCCAAACATAAAGTCTGAATTTTAGAATGCTGACGTTACACCTCGGCTTCAACACGGGCCCATGAATGAGACACACCCCCTCCCGTGCAGGACAGGAGGCTGACCTGATGTAAGGCAAAGCGGGGTCCACGTGGTGCAGAGTGATGGCGGTGATGTACGAGAAGATGAAGGCGGCCGCCGTCCAAATCACTAGGGCTGAAGGGAGGAAACTGAGGCCTTGCTGAAACCACCACATCTCAAACAGGTCTTCTGAAGCAGAAAAAAACAAATCAGACACGATTATTCACGAGCATTTCATCTCTCCCACCTTGGCCACCCACTCCCCCAACCCTGGACATGGCCCCCTGAGCTGCTCCCCTTCTGGGATCCACCCCCACACATCTCCGAACACCTGCTCCCTTCGACTTCTCGGTAATGAAACCAAGGTCCACCCACTCGCCACATCCAGAAACCTCTCCCCCATCCTTCCACACAAAATCAGGTACCCAGTACTGTGTATTCCTCCTAAATGCCCTAGAAACCCACCTCTTCTCTCCATCTTCGCTGCCACCAGCCCATCTAAACCACCACCACTTCTTGGCCAGCTCATTATTATAGCCTACTAAATGGTCCCCCTTTAGACTGGACAACAAGACAGCACCCTCAAACCAAAATGATCCTTCTAGTTCTAAAATACCACCTTCTTCTCCCATGAAGAATCTTTCAGTGCTTCCCCTGTCTCCTTTTAAAGGTTCTGTCCTCCTTAAGACAGTCTAGAAGGTCCCTGCATTGTCTGCTCTCGACTTACTTTCTATATTCCTCTCTGGCCACTCTGTCTGCTCCCAGTTCCTTGCTCATCATCTTCATCATCATCATCATCATCATCATCATCATCATCATCACAAAAGCAAACTTACCCTGTGTCAGCAATGGTACTAAGCACCTTAAATACATTTACTCCTCACAGCAAAACTATAGAGGTTAAGAGAACCGCCCAAGGTCACGGGGAAGTGCAGACAGGACTCAAATCCAGGCCGTTCTGTTCTACCACCAAGGGCTAGGCTGTACGGCCACAGAAGACTTCTTCCAGATCTCCGAACGCACCACGCTCTTGCGCGCACCTAAATGCGCACTGTGCTGCCTGGGCGAGCAGACTACGGTGCATCACCCCCCCACACCCCCCCCACACACACACACTGCCACCAGGGGACTCCTGCACATTTTCAAGCCTCGGCTCTTCGCCTTCAGCTGAGTGTCCCCGCTCTGTCTCCATGAGCACCCTTTACCTCCCCCTAGGACACACACACACTTAGCTGTTGCTTGCTTGTTTTGGTTTTATCTTCCTCACTACACTTGAAGTTCTGTGAGAGCAGGAACCAACTGTTTTGTTCACCATTATAGTTCCAGTTCCTCCATGAAAGGGGAAAAGAGAGGGCCTAAATATACACAGACCACACATCACCGCTTTCTCCCTCACATTCCGGACTGAGGATGTCGGTAAGTAATAATGGGTCAATAATGCAAATTACAACACACAACTGTCTCTTCGTGCATGTCATTTCTTTTTAATAAATATAGAAGTACCTTCAAATTGTAAGAAATTACTCATAGGCATGTGAAAATAATTTCACGTGTGGAGGAGTATCTTCTCACAGTTTAACCGACTGAAATTTAGTACTTCCCATAAACTTTGTAAAGACTTACAACGCTTATCTCCGCCCATCCTCCAGTGCGTTCGGCTTCCTCATCTCCGACTGACTTTCCAAAAAATGAAACCTCAGCCATTTCTGACTTGTACCTGCCATTTACTCCGACCAGCTGACTTGCTTCTAAACATGTACATTCAGATCTTGCCAAGGTAGTTTCTTTTCCTTTGTCCCTAAAGCCACCATTATAGGCTTGATTTGAATAATTCCACTATGAATTATCATAATCTCCTTCCTGTTCCATTTCCCTTGTCAGGCCTTAACAGTCCAACCAATTTTCTTATCTATTCGGTTAATCACGACAATTCCCAGATTCATTCCTAGAGTGCTTTCCCCAGAATAGGTTTCGGGGACAAAAATTCTCAATTTCCATAAATTTTGAAGGACAGTACTTCCAAAATCTTTTTCTCCTTTCATGACTTCAAATGTTATTTGAATTTGTTTCTGATCAGTCAAGTCTAAAATCCCTAGGAGTCTAGTGCCCCATGCGCTGGTTCTGCCAAGCCTTGCACGTGAGTTTGATGGTTCCTGACGCTGAGCTCAGCTGAGAGTACCCTACGAGGCTGCAAATAAGGCGATGACTCCAGGGAGGGTCTGTATTTATTTTTACTAGGTACTCTGGCACACTACCAGCCGGGGCCAACTTTTATTTCTTGGCTTCCAGGTTTTTTAGCCCACGTCAGTTTGAATCCTGGGACTGAGTGAGGGTGGGCACTGTAGTCTTGGTACAGCAGGGAGTTAGACTTGAAAGGGCGGGACCAACAGGAAGGTCACCAGGGTGGGAAGCCCTGGGTACTTGGCAGCAGGCAGAACTGGGAGGACAAGTATTGTGGCATGGGACCTCACCCTCGAGGTGACCGTTCCTCCCCTTGCATATCTCTGGTCACATGGCAGACCCCTTTAGAGGAGGAACAAGGGGGCCAGGGAAAAGCCCCATGGGACTCCCATACAAGCCCCTGAATGACCAGTTCCTTAAGCATTAAGTCCTCAAGACAATGAGTTTCTGGCCTGTATCAAATAATTGTAGGAACAGAGCCTCCGGTCTGCTGACCACAGAGACAGAGTTTTAGTCACACTAACCCTAACGACTAGGCTTCCGAAGCAGTGAGACCAGGAGGAGCACCGCCATGGCTGACATCAGGACCAGTGGCACTGACGAACGATCCCAGGCCCTGGTGCTGACTAATCAGTGGAGACCAGGACTCTGAGACACACCTGGAAAGCTGATGAATATTCTATAGAGATGCTCCCGAGACTTCCTGATAAAAGCCCTTAAGATGAAGGACCCAGCACACTCCCAGAGGGCACGTGTCTGGGGGACGGAGTGGGTGAGGGGAGGTGCCTCCAGAAACTGTGTACTCCCCCTAGGCCCGGCTCATGTTCCTTCTTTTGCCTCCATCACTGTTTCCTGAGTCCGCGCAGCCCAGCTGGCTCACATTTTCCAGGGCTCCCTACTTCCACCCCTGTAACTTTCTAAACACACTTTCCCTTGTACTTGAGTTCCTGGGCTCTGAATTCTTTTCTTAGAGGAATCCAAGGACCCAGGTCTAACATCTCACGTCACGAACAGTTTCTGTTCTCAGGTGGTTCCTTTATCCCCCTACCTGGAGCTATGGTGGAAATGAATCAATTTCTTTGTGATCTTCCTTTGCTGAGATGGAGATATTTTTTCCTAGTCCACCTGTCACTGATTTTGTACAGATTTTTTTGAGGGTTCTGGATAATGTTGCGGGAAGGGCCTTGTGCAAGGCCATGAGTTGTATAAGTTCAAGCAGGAATATCTACATTTTACTTGTTATGAAAAAGTCATCCCCTGAAAGACCACTTACACAAACTCCCCCAAGAATGCTGCCTCTAGAAACTGTACACAACAACCAGGGGAATGGTTTTCTCTCTCTACGCTGGGTGGGGAGCAGGGGGAGCCTATCACCTGTCCCCACTGGGCTTCATTTCTGCTACCAGCCAAACGCCCCCAAAGGCCACACTGCTAGTTTACTAGTCTGGTCTCAGCTCTCCAACCTTCTGACCCCTGGGGGTTTCCCCTTCCTTCCTACAAGACCTGCTATGCATTCCAAAGGCTAACATAACTTATCCAGCATTTAGGTGTTTTGACAAAAGGGATTTTTCAAAACATTTTGTCCACCCCACGGCTAGAAACATAAACTCTTCCTCATTTAATCCTTTTTGCGTGTCCAAATCCTTCCTGGTCTTCAGAATGGAGCTCAAATACCGTCTTCCACCCACACCTTCCCTAATCCCTTTGCATCTGGAAATAATCGCCATTGCATAAGAAGACACCGGATCTGCACATTCTTACAGCTCATTGTCCTCCACAGGATGAAAATGGAGGAGGGCGTCTTAAGTGGGTACAACCCTTAATGGGGACTCCACTCCTCGACCTAAGTATAGCAGAGGGCCTTGCTCAACAAATATTTTTCAAATGAACAAACTGCCAGAACCAAATCCTCTTAAACCCCCAAAAGGTTTTTGATTTTTCTGTTTTAGTAAACAGTATTATCATTTTTCAGGGTTACCCAGATTCTAAGACCTCCAAGTAACGGTAGGTTCTCTCTTCCAAAGCCCCCACAGCTGCCACTAAGTGGTGGCGATTCTCCCCCCAGTCACCTGCAACCCTTCTTCCCCCCAGTTCCCAGCGTAACCAGTCAAGTCAGAGTCTTTGTCCTCTCGGCTTACCTGCCTTCCTCCTTCCCCTCCATCCATTCCACGTGCACTGCCAAATGAACCTCCCTGCAACAATCCTCTGCTCAAAAGCTTGTTCTCAAACAACTGTATGAACTCGGGCAAGTTTCATTAAACTGCTTCTCTGAACCAGTTTCTCCTTTGAAAAATGGGCATAATATTATTGGCAAAGGCTGCCCCGTCCAATGCAGTAGATACTAGCAGCATGTGGCTATTTAAATTAAAATTTCAATTGACTAAAATAAAATAAAACTTAAAATTTCAGTAATCAAAAGACACAGGTGTCTAGTGGTTATCATACAGGGCAGTGAAGATAGAGTCCATTCCCCTTCTCATGAAGAAGTGCTACTGGACTGTGCTAGGCAGTCATTGCCAAAGCTGCACTGGGATAGCACAAGCGAAGCACCGAACACGCTGCTGACACAGATGTTAGCTTTTAGTACTAACTGTGAAGTGTTCCACAACAATACCCACTTCCTGAGGTTTACTGAAGAACTAAATGACATAATGTACGCAATACGTGATACGGATAACATAGTATCACAGGTGGTCACAGATGTTTGTTCCTCTCTTAGAATGTAAAAGATGAATTACCTGTTTCAGTATCAGTCTTCAAATCTGCCCAAACCTGCCCCTTTGTATATCCTGAAATCCACATACAAAGCAAATCAGAGGTTGTTTCAACTCACATGCTTTTAAAAATGTACAATTTCAAGCCAATGCACCAAGGCTGTTCATGGGCAGAACACTATGCTATAGCATTATTAATAGATTATATTTCCTATAGAGTGGATACTGGTGTGTTTTATAATGATGTTGTACCATCTAGAATTAACTATTTTAAGTCTAGAATATCAATTCTCTAATCCTTTCTCATATTAGACACCTTTTATTAACCTCAAAAAAGATAAAAGGAAAAACTACTGAGTTTCCCCTAAAGAAGGAAAAACAAAAATGAGGAGAGAATAATAGCTCATTATCAAGCAAGATAAAGCACTATTCTTTGTGATCCAACTGAAAGAACATAGCTGTGAGATCAGATTTACGAAAGTGCAAATCCTAGCTTTATCATGTCCCAGCTGTGCGATTTCAGGCAAGTTGCTTAGCTTCTCCGAGTTACAATATTCTGATTTGTAAAGTAGCCGTCTCAAAGTTGTTCCTTAGAGTAGAACCAAGGAAACATAAATATAATAATGACAGCTGACATCAGTTTTGCACAACCATAACTAGCCACAGGGGTGGGGAAAAACACTTAATTCTTGGTATATGTGAGTCATCTTGAGTTCCTATTTCCTCAGGTTTGGGGGTTCTAGTTGTTCCAACTGACAATTTAGATGAGAAGTGGGCTTGAAATGGTTGCCCAGTTTGCTAATGACATCTGAGCAATTCACGTGCACAGATTAGGTGAGAAAAGAAATATTGCCCTTGTATTTTCATACTGGAAAGCTGGAAGTGAGGCTGGCAAACAGCCAACCAAGCAAAATAAGAACTTTAATGGTTAATAATGTAAGAAACCTTTTAAAATCCTTGAAAAGATTCAGGAATAACCTTCCCATGGCACCACAATGTTCCACAAAATGTTCTTGCATGTCTCACCTACCTCCTCTGCTTTCTTTGACGGTCCATGAATCAGAATTGTAGTTACAATTTTTTAATTTCATAAATATTTAAATGCCACTGGCAATAAGATGGACTCCTTATGCTGTCTCCTCTAAGTGGTGGCTGCTAAAAAGTAATAAAAAAGAAAACTCTGGATATTCCAAGTGAAGAAAGCAAGCCCCACGCTCCCTTTAGAGAAGGCCCGATGCATAGCAGAAAACGGTTCTGTTTCTAAACTCTAACTTGGCCTTCTGACAAATTAAATTTTCTTGTAATGCCTAAATCCTAGAGTATAGAAGATTAAGCAACTTTTTTTTTATAAGTTGGATCGAGTATTACAGGGAGCTGCGGGAGAATCTGATGATGCACTGCAAGTTACAGAACTGCATTTAGGAACTGATTAATAAGTTAATATCTGGCCCTGGCTGGCGTAGCTCAGTGGATTGAGCGCGGTCTGCGAACTACAACATCGCAGGTTCGATTCCCAGTCAGGGCACATGGCTGGGTTGCAGGCCAAGGCCCCCAGCAACCGCACATTGATGTTTCTCTCTCTCTCCCTCCCTTCCCTCTCTAAAAATAAATAAATAAAATCTTTAAAAAAATAAGTTAATATCTGGAAGATCTGGAAAAAATCCTTTCTGTGTTTTTCACATGCCTGTTACAGTAAAGCCTTATTGTGCGTACAAAGGACTTGCCTTTCCCTTTCGGTGTTGGGTTCACCCATCCACCAGCCCCGCGACAGAACTGCGCTCAGTAGACTTCAACTTCTTGTAAACACACAAGGCCACCGCAGATCTCTATCTCAAACCTTCCCCCCACCTCCCCACCGAGGAATCTGAGCCCAGGAGTGATAACTGGAACGCGTCCTCAAACTCAGTTTTTGTGGGACTGGAGCAAATATTCTCTGTAACCACTTAAAACAAACAAAACCAGGAGATTGCATATTTAGATCGCTGCCTTTTTCCGGAGGCGCGAAACACTTGGACCAAGACCAGGGCTCGGCTTCGCCCGGGGCCAGGAAAAGATGCGGGAGGAGGAGCTTGGCAGGGCTTAGGGAAACGGGGGTGGGGGAGGGGGCAAGAGACCAAAAACCGGGACGGAAAGGTGAGGTGCGGAGACCGGAGCCCAGCCTGCAAGCACCCCCGACCCCCGGGAACCCTGGAGCCCTCCCGCGGCCACCACCCGATCCCTCTCCCGCGCCTCACAGTGCTGTCTCTGGAAGCAGCAGGGTTGCCACATGACTCGCACGCCCGCCCCGGGGATGGGGGTCTCCAGGATGCCCCCACGTCCCCGGCCTGCCGGACCCTCCCGACCCTCTGACACACACCCCACGAGAGGGCTGGAGCCGCTCCTCATCCCCCTTTCGGCCTACCTTGGTGGGATGAGCCCGCCGGGGCTGACCGCTGGGGCCCGGAGCCTGCGGGCTGCACGGAGACGGGGCGGGGCCCGGGGCGCGCACCGGAGCAAGGAGGGCGGGCCCGGGCGCGCTCACCGCGGGGAGGAGCGCGCCCGCGCCGCCGATCACTCCGACCCTGTGTTCCTTTACGGCCGTCGCGAAAGTGTCGTGAACGCGCTGCCGCCCATCAGAGTCACCCAGGCGGCTGGAGGCGGAGGTCTTAATTCCAGCGGTGTGCTTATCGTGGTGTGCGGGTAAGGCTGCGAGGTTCGGTCTTGGGAAGAGGGTCGGGGTTTGCGTGTGCTGGGGGACACCACTCTCAGGGGGGTGTGCAGAGAGCGCTGCGTGCTGCAGGGTGGGGCGTCGGCATATAGCTGTGTATAGACTCGCGCGAGGCGGGCGCCGTCCTTCCTCCCGCTGGGTGGCCTCGCGCGCGGCGTTGTGGGGAGCGCGAGGGGCGAGCGCCCCTCCGGCCCGAGGGGAGACTTCGGGGTGGCCAGGTGCCAGCGCGGGAGCCGGAGCGGGCAGAGCCGGAGCGGGCAGAGCCGGAGCGGGCAGAGCCTCGGCGGGCCAGGCTTGGGCGGACCGAGGGCCGGGGGCGCTGCCCGCGCGGAACCGACCTTGCCTGGCAGGTCCACACCATCCTGTGCTGGGGTGGCCTTCCCTTTGGAACGCGGTGCTGGTGTTTCGTGGTTGGGTCACGCGTCTTGGTCAGCAACTTCTCTCGAAATGTTAGTGTGTATTGACAAGCTTTGAGCTCGCCAGCTAGAGTTTATTTGAGCGCTGTTCTTGGAAGGAGAGAGGGCTGGAGGGTGGCTGGCGTTTGCAGGTGTTCCAGGAGCGCTGGATGAATGGGATCTGTACATTTAGCCACGTTTGACTTGTTTTCTCCGATTCGGTGCTTGCCGTTTTTGTGTCGTTTTTGCTTTTTTGTATCATTGAAATCTCTTAGTTCATTACCATGTTAAGATGGTAAGCAAATTTGGAGTTATATCAGACATTAGTGTCTTGTCTTGTGTGTGGACAAAGATATTCAGCTCCTACTAGGAGGGAACTAGGAGGGATGTGTTCCCTGTGTGTGTCGGATTGGCTAACCACACGAGTTAGATTGTGGTGAGAGCTTTTCAAGCATTACTACTGTAGAACCGTTGACGTTCGCACAAAGTTCCAGAGATTGAGACTCTAAAGGCGTTTTGCTGCGTATTTGTTCTGTGCTAAGAAAAATTAGTCAAAGCCCCTTAATGCAACTTGTCTTTATACTCCTTCCACTTAAGGGATAAGTTAGGTAAATCTGCCTCTTGTATTAACCTGTTCCGACAGAGGAGTCTTTATTTGTTGTCCAGTTAATAAATTATTGAATATTTACCACACCCAGTCCCTCAAAGTTTTATACATGGTTTACCATGGTTTATACATTTATTCTCCTTTCCCACACCCAGTCCCTCATAGTTTACATTAAAAGCACTACGAAGTGTTTGATATAGAACTCTGAGCTTTTTTTATAACTCCAATTACATTTTATTGCATTGTCGATTTGTTTTCTAGGCAAGAGTAGATCCTGAAGCTGGTTCAAAGTGCCGGCAATGTTCTTTTCGAGGGTCATGCTGGGCTACCTTTTTTTTTTTTTTTTTTTAAGGGAAGAGGAAAATAATCTACAAAATGCTAGGCTGTTTGCTTTTGCCTCTTTTACTGGAGGAAGTTGTTTTCCTATTTCTAAGGAACGTGAGATTCCACTTTGGCAAAACTGTAGATCTAAATTGTTTTACACAGTGCTGTTTTCGCTTCCAAGTCTCCTGAAAAGGCTTTTGTTTCTGCTGGCTTGTTTGTGTATCACTTGTTAAATAATGCTGAATGTAATCCTGTGATCCTACTGCTTTTCTTTTTTTCTGTTTTACTTTGCTTTCTGTAATGCACTCAGCCCAGCAAATAGTGTGGGCCATTAGTGTTTTCTTTTGCAGTGCCGGGAAGGTTGCGGAGAGCTGTGTGGTCACCAGTGCCTTTGGAAGGATTACAAACATACTGCCGAATCAGTGCGGCTCAGAACTTGGCACACCCAGGAACGGGGAGCTGGGGATTCTGGAATCTCCCACTACAGGTTGGATATTGTGTAAGCTCACTGGTGTTTTGCTGAGCGGTGGAGATTCCTTTGTCAGTGTGATACCTGTCAGATGCTCCCCAGTTCTGAACACAGGAGGGATGTAAGCTGCGCGCCATTAGCCTCAGTTGCTGTAAGGACAGATGTTTTGCATCACTGACTTAAGGTCCACAAATTGTGTGTAACTTCAACGAAGGTATTCATGAAACAGCTCTGATTATGTTTTTGTGCCTTTGTTGTACTTTTCACATAAGGGTCTTCATGCCTGCACAAAGAAATATTTTCGTCAGGCCCTATGTGCCCCCCTTGTCTGGATCCCACAGCAGTGTGTTATAACTTAGGTGTTTACAAGACGCCCCCCCTCCTTGGAGCTTCTTGTGGGCATGGATGGCATAGTTCAGTCTTTCTGTTTCCTCAGGGTCTGGAACAACTAAGTGATCATTAAATACTAGATGAATCATGTTCTTCATTGTCTCCACAAATAGGAACTAATTACCTACTTGGTGTTAGGTATGCTGTGAGATTCTGGGTAAAGAATGTGAAGACAGGCATGGCCCTTGCACTCACGTCCCTTACAGAACAGGTGGGGAAAGACCAAAACACAACCACAACCACCGCCACCGCTGCCGCCACCACCAGTAGGAAACAGCAACCAGAGCAAGTTTAAAACGTGTTTAGTGCTGTGAAAGGAGAGTTGAACTATAGGCAGGTTATAACAGGAGGGGCATTTGCTGATGGCAAAGTGGAAAGGTTATAATAGCTATAGGGCTGTGATCAGTAATAATTGGAAATGAAGTCCCAGGTGATGGGAGTTTTTTACATTAAAGCATTTGCTTTTACTATTGACGATTTATGAAAACATATCCTCAGCTAACAAATAGGCAGTACTACAAAACTAGATTTCTTTATAAGCTCGTTGATGGCTTCCTGTACATCAGAATAGAAACTGCTTGCCGTGGTCCGCACACCTCTGCATTGTCCCGCTTCCATCCTCATTTTATTCTGCTCCTCCACCTTGCTGACCACTCTTCAGCCCTGCTGATCTCTAAGGCCCCTGGACAAGATAAGCTTTTTCTTGCCTCAGGGTCTGTTCCCTTTTCAGGGATGGTTTCTCCCACCCTTGGAATGGCTAGCTGCTTTTCTCCCTCTGAATTTGGTGTTAGTGCTGCCTCTTCTCGTACTTCAACCACCTTCAACTGTTTTCTGGCTCCACTGTTGCCTTCCTCCTAGCACCCGTCACAGTGTGTAATGTTTGCTGGTTTACCTTGAGTCATTTTCCCATTGGTCGTAGGGACTGGGACTGTGTCTCTCTAGTTCACTGCACTCACGCGCTGGCTGAATGCATTTGGAACTTGGAATCCATTTTCTCTTGAAAACGTATGACTGGTGGCAAGGTTTCTAGGCTTGCCAGCAAGTTTTACTTTATTTTTTTTAAGTTCCTTATCATGTGACAAGAAAATGACATTTTGTTCCTCATCCTCTTGAGCATAGGCCTGGCTTAGATAAAAATCCTAATGGCTAAAATGATTTTTTTTGTAATATTTGTACCTCTTTTCCATATTTCCAGGCCACATCCTTGTGTCCTTTCTTTCCAGGTAGTTGGATCTTCCTCTTGTCACCTGCCCTGTGCCCTGTTCTCTTGAAATATGCATGCTTTTCCTGTGCTAAAATCAGGGAGCTCCTGTTTTTTCCTGAGATGATTTTCATGTCAATAGCCTGTGGATTTCAGGTGTGATGGGAGGGAGGAAGAGTGGAGATGCACCCCTGGCCTCCATCTATGTTGAGAGTAAAGTGTATCAGGGGCTACATGTATCTGAACGTACATTTGCAATCTTGTTGCTAATAGCTTCACAGAGACAGTCTTGCCAGATTGAAATGTTCAAACACTTACTGGCTTTTTTTTCCCATGTGTGAATTGTACAGTAGCTAGATCTAGAAAGTTTTGTCAAAATGTAGATTTTTTCCAAAAGAGAAATAGAAGGTTAAAAAAAAAATCTAGGTCAGCGGGGGAAAACACTCAGAAGGAAAGTATCAGTTTATCATACAGTCTTGCCAAATGCTCAAACTTAAAACCATTAGGATCAGTTGCTGGTGGCGGTTAGTGCCAAAAGCAAGCTAGCACCGTCAATATGTCACCTTAAAAACAAAAAATAAGGGAATGGAGTACTATTATAGTCATAAAATATTAATTAGGCTGGCTAAACTTTTTATTCCTTCTTTGAGTGGAATTCTATAAGCTGATTGATTATAGCTTATCAAATATGAAAATGCATTATTCAGTTTGAATAGAAAAATCTGGCTTACCACAAAGCTGAGTATTGTGTTGGTTATCAGCCTGTCCTTTGATCTGAAATGATCTCCGTTTGTAATCGGTTGTTTGACATTACGTAAGTATTGCTTAACGACAGTTTTAATCAATTGGTCTGTGACACATGTTGACTTAAACGTCCAAACTTAGAGAGAATTTTGATGAATTTATTTGAGCCAAACTGACGACAGTTGCAGGAAGCAAAATCTCAGTGGCTTTAGAAAATGTCCCAGAGAACGGCAGTTTTGCAGCTTCTTTTATAATCAGAATCAAAGGAGGAGAGGTCAGTGGGTGTTGCATGCAATTCATTGGTGGTAGATTTGGGAGGCGGGAGAAAGCAAAGCTGGAAAATCGCTGAGATTGGATAAAGAGTGAAACATAGACACATACTTGTTTTACATTGGTGGGTGGAGGGTGGGTAACAGTGGGCATTCACAGCACATGGAGATGGTGTTGGGGGAACGAGATGACGAGGGATTCTGTGGTCTGTGCTCTGGTGTGATGGGTGTGCCCTGAGGGTTCTGGGAAAGGAGACATTCCAAGACTATGTTATCTTAGATGCAGAAAGACAGTGACTTAAAGATTGACTCTCGAGGAAACTACAGGCCCGCCATTCCTTAGGGATTTTTGTGTTCAGACCGTCCTGTGTGGTTACCTTTGGTCTCCAGATCTGTCCAGCTGCCACGCAGCCCTCCCCTGAACTGGTCGTGTTCAGTGTGCGGCCGCTTTCTCACGCACACAATTATTGAGTGACATGATTGCTGGCGATTTGGGATGCCACTTTAGATCTTCTGTGACATTGAAGTTTTGGAATTTGTTAACTTATGGCGACAGAGGCGAGAAGTCCTGGGTACGTTTTGATACTAGACCCACTGTCGAGACGTCCCAGACCCTGTGTCGCCCTCAGGACCCCCATGGTGCGGTCTCTGGAGGTCTCTGCAGTAGGCAGGATGGCTCCGTGCTGAACGCCAGAAGGTCGGAGTGCACCGCTCTTGGTTTGACGCCACCTCCCTTTTAGTTCTGTTACGATTATTCCTTTTTTGAAAAAAATCCTCTTATGGCTTCTCGGCCCCCTGCTCAGTCACCGTGAGTTTCCCAGAAGGTTCTTCCTTTCCTTTTCTCTTCATACTTAATCCCTTTGAGAACTTTTCTGTTTCATTGCCTTTAACTAGCCTTTAGCTTCTAAGGTGATAACTTGAAGTTTTCATCTCAGACCCGAATGCCGGTGCTTTGATTTTGTCTGAAACATCTGTACTTAAAAGTTGCATGTATATTTTTCCTGCCCTCTTCCCGAGATCCTCCCTCCACCACCCTGCCACCAAAAGCCAAAATAAACAACTGGTTGTTCTCTCTGACCCCCTCCTTTTTACAGTAGCACCGCTAGTCTCTATTGGTTACTTTTCTCCTCTACACCTTCACCCTCCTATCTTTCTTTTAGAAAAAAATTACTTAAAGATTTTTTAAAAGAGTTTATTTATTTATTTTTAGAGAGAGGGGAGAGAAACAACAATGTGTGGTTGCCTCTCATGTGCCCCCTGTCGGGGACCTGGCCTACAACCCAGGCATGTGCCCTTGACTGGGAATGGAACTGGTGACCCTTTGATTTGAGTGGTTGATTCACTCAACCACTGAGCCACACCAGCCAGGGCAAAATTACTTAGATTTGACTCTCATGTTTCCATTTTTACCACCCTACCCTAGGCCCTCCCCACTTCAAAACTGTAAGGTCCCCATACTAATTTTTAAATGTTCTCACTGCTTTCTCTAGTTTAATGACTATATATCTACCCTATTGATCTTGAAAATATACTTGTCATTATTTTCTTACATTGCTGAATAACGTAACTATGTCATCTCTAATCTCGTCTGAGTCACGTGTGTGCCCTTCAGGGGCTAAACTCAATCCTGGTGAACAACCAGCACTTCATGCACTCAGACTTTTATCTCATTTCTCTGGTTCCTCGGGCCGCTCTGCTAATACACATCCAGCCCTCCGAAAGTTCACTGTTTTCCTTGCTGTTTACCCCCACCTGGAGTGCGGTATACAGAATATTCCTTTCCACTTCCAAGAAGTTTTATCTTTTCATCTGGCTTAAAGAGAAAGCCCATGTTTGTCTGAACCTCACTTACTACCTGTACGAGCTTCTACAAGTTCATTAGACTGTCTGGGCCTTAGTTTCATTTTCTGTAAAATTAGGGATCTTTAATAGTCCTTACTTTCTAGGGCTGTTGTGAGGATTAAATGAATTAATATAGAAAATATGCTTAAAGTTTTTAGTACACAGTAAGTGCTCAATAAATGTTAACTATCAGCATTAAATTAAAATCTAGTGTAAGACCCATGGTATTCAAGTCGTCCCTCTGATGTTAACACTAATTTGCCAGCTTTTCATGCATGTGAAGTGATTAGATCTTTTCTGAGATTCGCTCTAGTACACTGCTAACAGCAGTGAGAGGAGAAAGGAGCATGCGCTTTGAAGTCAGGCAAACTGTAAGGGAACAGGAAGCACATTAGTATTAAAATGCCTTCGTATTTTCCACTTGAAGGTGAGGTCACGTGACTTCACTTGGCTTCCACCGTCAGGAAGAACTAGAACTGAAAACAGACCCCGGTGTTCTGATTCCGGTTTGATATGTGTGACTCTTACCAGTTTAACTTTTTAAAGAAGTTTACTGGCCTTGTTGTAAGTGATGGCTGACCGACTTTTTTCCCCCTCAGGTGAATAGCCACAAAAAGCTGTAAAACAAGATAAAGTCGCCTCTCTCCAAATAAAAGAAAGCCGAAGTCCATGAGTGGGCATCGGTCAGCAAGGAAACGATGCGGAGACTCTCACCTCGAGTCCCCCGGGGGCTTCGGGCACATGAGTACTCCCGGGTGTATCCTGAGCAAATTGTTCCAGTTAACGACACCACCGTTGTCGAGACACCAGCTAAAGCGGCTGGAAGAGCACAGATACCAGAGTGCTGGACGGTCCCTGCTTGAGCCCTTAATGCAGCGGTACTGGGAGTGGCTCGTGGGCAGGGTTCCCTCCTGGATCGCCCCGAACCTCATCACCATCGTCGGCTTGTCGGTGAACATCTGCACGACTGTTCTCTTAGTCTTCTACTGCCCCACGGCCACGGAGCAGGTAAGGGGGCCTCCTGCCCGACAGAGCAGTTCCTACGCGCCAGACACACGGTCCCTGGGGTTCCTAGGTCATGGCGGCGAAAAGCAAGGTAATCTGAGAGTGGTCCGTCGACTGTTTGGGAATACCCTGTCCCACATGCTGGTGGTAAAGCTCGTGACTACCGCCTTCCTCATACGCTGTGCCTAAGTCAAGGGTGGACCCTGATTCTGGTAAGTATATTACTGTTAGCAGGGATTAACGTATAAAGTGTTCCTTTTAAAATTAGCAAATCTCAGTTCTTTACAAAAGAGTTTTATTTCATTTTTCTTTCAATGGCTGAATCAAGTTTTTGCAAAGATTAAAATAATCAGAGAATAAAGTCTGGGAGTGAGGTGGCTGGCTGTAAATTAGTCTTATCAAAAGTGCTGTCCTCTCCGTTCGGAAACCGGAAAAGTCAGAGTTCATGCTCCCTCTCACTACCAGAACCAAGAAGTAGAGACAAGGATTGAATCTTTGGGGGTGCTTTACTCGGATGCTAGCAGTCCGAGAAGATGGTGGGTTATGTACTCTCAAACCATCTTAACATCTCACTTCAAGCCAACCGTTCTATAGGGAGAAGAAAAGGGTAGGTAGGGGATTTGGGGGCAAAGGTTAATCAGGTAAGAGCAGTCCAGTGATTTTCCTAGTATTTCTCTACCTGCTGACCAGCAGTTTTCATCCAACAATCCTCCTCCGCATTGCTGACATTCCCTCCCTGGAACACAGTGGCTCAGACACCATGTCAGTCCGTGGCTTGCAGGGCCCTGGGGCACAGAGGTCGAATTGCTTGCTGACCTCCTGGACTCACATAGGGTACATACTCTAATTCTCGGAATAACAGCTTTCTGCACACATCAGTCACTGAAGCCTATCAACTATAACTGCAGCCAAAACGTTTAACTCTCGAGTTCCCCTACCTCTTGAGGTTCAACGACCCCCTAAGGAGGGTTGAATATCCCTTTTCTCTTCTGTAAACATGTGGTCGATAGACCTCAGGTGTATCTCTGTTGCTGTAACGGAGGCAAAGGGGAACAGAAGAAGTCGGTGCAGCGTGTTGCCCGCCGTGGCCACCATGAACGAAGGGGAGCAGGGAGTCGAACTTCTCACAAAGACTCTCTCCCTGTGCTTCTCAAATGCAACTCGCTAACGCCCGTTCCTCTTTTACCCTCTGAACTTCTTACCTGAAACCCAAACTGGAACTAGAGCCCTTCCTCACAGCAGGTGAGTGGGTGTGTTTTCTCTGGTTTTAAAATCACCTCATCCAAAAGTGAACTGAAGTAGGTGAAAGAATCAAACGTTTGTCGTTCCCATAACTAATCAAAATGACCCATCACCGGGAATCCAAAAAGGTAGAAGGTCATCCTCAACTACAGGTGTCAGAAGTGACTCTGGGCCATGTGTTGTGATGGCCATTCCATTCCTCGTCTTGTTTGAAGCTTGAAGTGACAGTTTCTTTGAGAAGTCTTTTCATACGATTTGCCCTTTGAGATAAAATTGTTGTCGTTCATCCCTTTCTGTTTTCATCATTCGTAGTTGATTTTTTTATTCCCGATGGTCACTCCCCCGTGTCCTTGAATAACTTCATTTCCATTCCTCTTTCCCTACAGACCCAGTCCCTACAGAACCTGTGAACATATTTCTCTTTTTTCCTCATTTTCTGAGGAAATCAGGACACTTTATAAACAAAAACCAATATGATTGTTTACATATGGTTGGGAGCATTTCCTGGGACAGGATAGGTAGGGGGCCTGGGCGTGACGGGCTTGGTGGGGGCAGGGCAGCAGCCTGTCCCAGGAACCAGCATGTCTGGGGCACAGGGGCAGCTCCGTGAGGCCGTCCGGGGATTCTCCGGAAGCTGTCTCTGTTCTGGTCCAGACCTTTCTGGTTTAGCTGGCAGGTCCTGCAGCGGCCAGGCTGCGGTCATGTCATGGACTAGTCTCTTTCACAAATGTGTCCTTGGATTCTTTACTACCTGTCCTTTGAGCTGTTTTACAAGTGGCTTACTTGAGAACCTAACAGCTGCTTCCAGAGGCATTTGGACTGGATTTCCCGCATCCTTAGGTGTACAGAAGAGCAACAGGGGAGCTGGTTGATTCCAGTCAGAGCCTTCCAATAGTCCTGAGCGAGTTCTGGGATGGCGACCAGGGAGTGAGAGCAGGTTAGGAGGTAGCTCAGCCCCTAACTGAACGCCCCAAGTGTGCCAGGCGCCATGCTCCCAAAAATACCTTTCCTCATTAATGCTTTGGAACTATTGGAGTAACCCTAGAGTTAATCGGATCTTTGGGGAAATTTCCAGTATAGGAACTGCGCTAATCACAGAAAGCTTTTCAGAATTGCTGCTGGGAGATATCAAGGTAGACTGTGACTGAGCCCCTGTTCTGTGCTCTGCAAGGGAAGGTCACGTCCCACAGAGCCCACGCCTGGGTGCCTTTAGGGCTGCAGGGTAGCACTCCTGTTCGGCTCCGATCGGAACACATTAAACTAGGTCATGGCTGTTCTCCACGATAGGCTTTTGTTATCTCAGCTATCTTCAGTGAGTCACGGCTTATTTATCCTTTTAAATCTTATTTTGGAGTATTATGAGGATTAAATAAGATCGTGCATTCAGAGTGCCTACTACCTAACGCCCAGTAAATGGTAGGTAGTCATTCATTGGTGAGAAATATTGAGTATATAACCTATTCTTCCACAACCCCTCCCATTCCTGATTTTTTTCTAATAATACACTGTATATGGACTCACAAGTTCATCTAAGTCCTCATTGAATTTCTTATTTGTTTTCTTTTTCAGTGTTATGTAGTCAAGCATTCCACGGAAATTCTCATTCATTGTAGCTGTAATTTTTTTCAGCTGCTCAGTGGGTGAGCATCAAATTTAATGTCTACAGTATTATGAACTTTCCACGTATTTTTTAAGTTACTGGTGTTTTAAACTCCATGAGAATCACAGATATCAATCTTTCTAGTAGAAAAGAATGTCACAACTGACTACCCTCCGCCAGGCCCTCTGCCAGGACGGTGCTCCGGCAGATCCGCGGTCAGGCCCAGCAGCATCCAGGCTCAACTCCCTGTTTGCATTTATTGGAGCCGGGGCACCGGGCAGTGCTGTGTGCCCCGCACCTGGCGTTGTTCAGCCCGGGTGTCTGTTGGGACAGAAAGCACAACCCGGACCCTGGAACACACTGGGTCCCAGTGGGCTGTACGAGTCTACTCGGTGAATGTGGGTCACAGTGAAGTGGGGACCGGAGGTCTTCCGGGGCCACCCACACAGTTTCTCACCTAACCAGGAAGGATTTCCCCGCCACAGTCATGAAATCGTGCTGGTGCATTGTGTTCGGGTTTACACTGATTAATAAAAGTTTGAAACTTGGAAAAGAAAGAAATGTCACTATTAAAATGGGTTCAGCTGAGTTTGCCTTTTTTATTAGGAGGGAAAAACAAACTTTCCCATAGATAAGAAAGGAAAATAAGTCCTTTTTTTTCAAACTCCTAAGGCAGAAATGTAGATTTCTCTCTCTTTGTATGGAATACCAAAAATATTCTCATGATCTATTTCTGTTACTAGACATTTAAACCTCATCAGCTAGTAACTTTGGTTTTAGTATCCTTAAGTTAATTTAGAATTTATCTAGCAGCTTGATTTATGTTACATATACTTGAGTTATCTTTGCCACATAAGAGAGAAAGAAAGGAAATTGATATTATCTATTTTATACACAGGAAAACCTGTACTGAGTCATATGCAGTTACCAAAAAGAGCTGTTTCAGATTTAAATATAACTTTTGGAATATGATACTAGTGTTTTCTGTCAATACTCATTTGTTTTGTTTGCTTTTATGTTTCTACATTTAATGCTTTTCATTTAACTCACTAAAGAAACTGTTAAAGTATTTTAAAAGGTAGAAAAATGGAAGAATAATTAAAATGGCACATTGCGCAGTTGACTCATATGGACATTAAAAAGAAAAGGAAAAATTACATACTTAGAAAAATTCAAACAGAAAGGTATAAAACAAAAGTAAAACATTCCCTTTGTCACCTGACTTGCCTCCCCACCCCTGCCTCCAGTTCCTCCTCATGTACACATGTAACAGTCTGTTGTTGTACTCTCCCAGAAAAAAAAAATCACTCTTGTTCCAGCCTATGTATGTATATGAGTGTAGGTAATGTGCACTATAGTTCTGTTTCAGAATCTTGGTTAAACCTTAAGTTTCTTTAAATTTTTCACTGGAATTAACTCACTTAAAACCATCTCTGAAGATTTTGCAAGTTAATGGATAAGATTATTTACTCAGGCCAGCTCTTCCCCACCCACCTCTCCATGTGAGATGGTTTCCTGGTTGCTCCCCGAGTCCCTCCACTCATTTGCCGAACCTCCAGGCTCCTAGCCAGCGGAGGCCACACTGATTCCTGAATGAGAAGGCCGCCTTCTTAAAACGCCCCTGAGAGCTGTGACATAATGGCAACAAGGAAGAAGTAGATAAATATTAGTTTAGTGTTCTACTGATTCACAGGAAGAAAGAGATACTCAAAGACAAGACAAGAAGGCTTTGTTCTCTTGTGTAGGTAATTACTGTCTTGCTTCTTAGGGTGATGTGTGTGTAGTTGAAGTCGCCTCTGCTCCAGAGTAACTCTTTGCCGCATTAGAATCCTAAGTTCGGACCTCAGGAGACCCGAGCTCTGCAGACCCCTAGAGCAGTGCTGGTCAGCAGGCATGCCTGTGACCATGGGGGTGTCCTGTGTCTGTGTGCTCCCACACGGTAGCCACAGCCACGGGTTGCTCTTGAGTGCTTAAAATGAGTGTGTTGCAACTGACGAATTGAATTTTTAGTTTTAATTTAATTTTAATGAATCTAAACTAAAGTAGCCACACAGCGCTGCTGTAGAGTGACTGGATTCCTCCAGGAACAAGAGCAGGAGCCCCAAGCCCAGAGGACGGGGATCTTAGTCGCACGGGATTGGTCCCTCCGTCTGGTGCACTTGCATGTGCCAGCGGCAGCGTAACCACAGTCCCAGCTTTCCGGGTTGGAGCTTGTCCTGGGGGAGGTGTGGGCCTCAGTCCGTTCTGCAGCCCCAGGGCCGTGAAGTTTGAGGCTCCAAGAACATGTGAAAGGAAAAGACCTTCCTGACCTTTAATAACTGAGAACTAAATGGATCTCTGTCAGAGGAAAACAGACCTTTGCAGTGCAGAAGGTATTGGAGATTATTTGCAGCTCTGGGCATTTAATCCCCACAGTTTAATTTGATAACCGATACCTGAGAAAATATGTTGTGTTTATAAAAAATGTCTCATGGCCTGGGGTAGGAAATAGTGAAAAGTGATACAAAACACTATATTTTTAAAGAGAACAATCTATATAGAACCTCTTCTTTTTTTAACGTACAACATTTAAAATCAATATTGGTGGTTCATTTTCTGTCTGGGGGGAAAAAAGGAATGTTTTCAGAAACATGACTGTAGCTATTTGGAAAATCACGTTATAAGCACTCGGTGTACTGGATTGGTATTTCTCCCGTGTCATTCCTTGGAACACTGAAGACATGTGCTTAAATTAGTTATGTGCTCAGGTTGGGCAGTGGGAGCGCGTGGAGTCCCCCTTCTGGGGGGTGCACAGTATGTGATAGTTGTGTTAGGGGCTGGGAGAAATCCCGTGGCAGAGAAATCGTGTAACCTAGTATTTCCCACACGAGTTTGGTTTAGCATAGAAGCCTTTTTTCACGTAATGCCTGCAAATGTCTTGAAAGATGCACTTTGGGCAAAACAGTGCTAGATTATTCTTTCATTGACTCTTAGAATCTGAATGTTGAAGGAACCTCGTAGAAATCACCTAGGCTGATCTGTCATGGGTTTCTGTGATGTCCCTGTGAGGTGGTCCTCCAGCCTCTGCTTCAACAGACCCATAAGCAAGGAATTTCCTTCTCTTACCACTCGGGTTATTTGAGAACATTTTTTACATTCCGTGGCACTGGGGTCTTCCCTCCCATCGCTCGCAGCCAGCAGCGCATCTCTGAAGAAGGACTGTGCAGTGTGTGAGCCAGACGTGGCGGCCAGACGTGGCGTGAGCGTGTCTCAATGGTCCTGTGCTCTCCTTCTCTCCCGCAGGCCCCTCTGTGGGCGTACGTCGCCTGCGCCTGCGGCCTTTTCATTTACCAGTCTCTGGACGCCATCGACGGGAAGCAGGCGAGAAGGACCAACAGCAGCTCTCCTCTGGGGGAGCTTTTCGACCACGGCTGTGATTCCCTGTCCACAGGTAGTGTCAATTTGTTTGTGAGTGTTAATGATTAAAAGTGACAGAAGGAGTGTGATAAGCAAGAGCTTTATGGTGTTGTAGTAGTTATCAGAATGAGATTTCATGCAAGTTTTAGTATTTTCAAAAACTGTAAATCTGGTTAATGTTTGATCATTAGCTGTATTGGGAAATTTTAATTTCTACTTGAAAGTTGTTTTTAACCATAAATACTACCGTTCCAGCCCCTATTATTTTTAAAAAACTTAGAGCATAGGTGTCACCATCAAAAATCTCAACTTATAGATGCTATAGTGGGAGATGGGGGAAATCTCAGTCTTTGTGTGTAAGTGGATGTTGTATAGACATTTAAAATTATGTCGTCAACTTGGAGTGCACCTGTGTGATAATGGCCTTGGATAAAAAGACTAGAAAAATACACTAGCATGCTAGCAATGGAAGAGTTACCACAGTTAGATTGTGGGTAATATGTCTCTATTTGTACTGTTTTTCAAATAACGTTTCAGTGCTTTTTTACAGGGGAAAAAAGAGACTCAGAAAAAAAATGACAGTTTCTACCTAGTCTCACTGTCAGGACCCCCCGCCTCCCCTCCCCTCCACACACACACTTATTTTTATTTAGTTCTGCAGTTGCTTTCTTGTCATTTGGCATAGCAATTACAATGGAAAGAAACAAACAAAACCCTGGATAGTTTTCCCTGCTGGACCCAGACCTGCAGATGCCGGTGCACGGTACCGTTTCGGTGTGTCCTGACAGCGGCTTGCTTGGTGGGGAAGGAACCGCTAAACGCTTATGAAAGCTGTTAAGGCTCAGGAAAAACTCATAATTTCCATTGGGCACAGCAAAAGGCTATTTTAATTTAATTAGGTGACAGCAGAATGATAGGCATCCTGTTTTTTATTTTAAGTGATAGCCATTTTTGTGCTGTAGTCTGAGTTCCGAACTTTTATAGGAAGTTCGTAATATCTGCTAAATAAGAAAAGACAGCTATCACCCTGGTCAGCGTGTCTTGGCTGGGGTGCCGTTTCACAACTGAAAGGTTGTGGGTTTGGTTCCCGGTTGGAGTGCATACCTAGTTTGCAGGTTCAATCCCCGGTCGCGGCACATGTGACCCCCCCACCTTCGAGATGCGCATGATCCTAAGTCTTGTGCCTAGGGGAGGCAGCCACAGGACGCTTCTCTCTCATCTATGTTTCTCCCCCTTCCTCCCTCCCTAAAAAGCAATGAAGCAAACAAAAAAAAAAGTCCTTAGGTGAGGATTAAAAAAAAAAGGACAGCTATCGATCTGATGCAAGTAGGTCCCTTTGTGAATTATCTAGGCCTTTTTTTTCTTTTTGACTCTCTACTTTGTCATTTCTACTGCTCATTAATATACTATCACTAAATGTAACATTACCAAAATTTTTATATGCATAAAAAAATACACTATTACTAGGTTGGGGGAATACTCCAAAAAATGCTGAAGCATTTTAGTTGCTTTCAGAAATGTAGGTTTCACTAAATGGTGTAGTGAAAGCAGAGATTGAAATTACGGGGGTAAAAAATAACAGAAAAGGTTATATTCTTCTTTCTTGTCACCATTGATAACTGAGAGAAGATGGTACATTTACAGCACACCTTCTTTTTGCCTCCTGTAAAATCATTTCAGCTCAGTGTTTTTTACTGGGATTGTTCAGTTTTCACTGTGATCTTTCTTCTGCAGTTTTCGTGGTTCTTGGGACTTGCATTGCGGTCCAGCTGGGGACGAACCCGGACTGGATGTTTTTCTGCTGTTTCGCCGGGACCTTCATGTTCTACTGTGCGCACTGGCAAACGTACGTTTCCGGAACTCTGCGATTCGGGATGTAAGTAACGCTCACTGGTGATTTGTCTCCTCTGTCAAATGCGGAGAGTGTCCTTGGTGGGTATTTGAGTATTAGGAACTGGTCAAGTCACAAAATTAGTAAATGAAAAGTTGAAAACCCTGATTATCATAGCTGTTACCTAATGGTCTCCATTATGTGTCCTTTTGCCACAGGTTTTGAAAGGAAATACTAGAACCTCCCAATCAATATTTAAAAAATTTTTTTTGTTTTTTAGATTTTATTTACTTTTAAGAGAGCGGAAGGGAGAGAAACATCAATGTGTGGTTCCCTCTCACACGCTCCCTGCTGGGGACCTGGCCTGCAACCAAGGCATGTGCCCTGACTAGGAAATGAACCCGCTATGCTTTGGTTCACAGGCGGGAGCTCAGTCCACTGAGCCACACCAGCCAGGGCCCGATCCATATTTTTAAAGTAATGAGAAATGCAGTAGCCCCTTCTTACTCATAATCCACTTGTCTTTCATCAGATAAATCCACTTTTCTTTTTTCTACTGCTACTCACCTTAAGTCTGTGTTTTATTTTGACATATGAAAATTTATTTTCAGGAAAGAAAAGGTTGTTTATGAGAGCAAAGAGCAACTCTTGTCTCTAAATATCATAGCTTAATTAGGTTTTACTCTTTTCACATTACTTTTTTTATGGATCTGTAACAATCTAAGCTCTTGATGATTCAGGTGTCATGAGAGTAACCCAGCCTCGGAATGAGCTTAGGAAGGAACTCGCCGATCGGTGTGTCAGTGTGGCAGACCCTGTAGACCTGTTCACACGGCTCAAGTTCTGTTTTTTCCATGGAATAGGGTTAAAAGAGAAAAAAGTTGGAAAAAAGGCCCAGAATACATCATGAAATGTCAAAATAAAAATGTGACGGCAAACGTTAGAACATCCTAACCTAGTCTCTAATTAAGGTGGATCTTTAATGGAGTTTTAAATTTTAGATTCCTAATAAATTTAGTTTTTGAGGCTGTGAAAAATATGCAGTACATAGAAATTCAGGTGCTCCCTACAGGTGTAGTTGAGATGATTTTTGCTAAACTTATTTAACTATAATTTAAGATGTTCTTAACTTATGACAGCAACTGAATAATTATTAATCTTTTGGATGCTAACTAAGAGACATGGCTTGGAATAATTTCAAAATAAAGGGGTTTAGAGAACATGGTTAAGGCCCCTCTTAAGATGTTTTCCTTATTTTAAGTGCCTGTGAGTGTGCAGTTGGAAACTGTCTGCTTTCATCAGCAGCTTAAAAATGGCCAGTGTTCAGAAATACTGAGGATTTCTGATAATTTTTAAAAAATGGTAACCTAAAATATTATGTACCAATTTTTTTCTCAATATTATTTTCATAGTTTTTATTTTACCTTAATGTCTTCATAGTTTTTCTCTGCATTAGGGAAAATTACAAAGTTAATAGAGTTCTAAGATCACTTGATTTGCCCTAATTAAATTTTAATTTTTTGTGATGTTATTATTTTTGAAAATAGCAGAAGTTTTGATATCCGGACTTCACGTAGTTTATGTATCATTGGTGTTATTTCAGAGTTAACTCTCAGGCCCTTATTTTGAAAGCGTATTTGTCTAGCCCTAATTTATTCTCTTTCCTTTTCAAGTAAAGCAGCACCAACCATATGGTGTGGGAACTGAAGGAAGGAAAGCGAAAACCGTGGAAACAGAGGAGGAGTTAATAGATGGTGTTTGTAGGAGTGATTTGCTATCACAGCTTTCTGTTTGCCAGCCTTACAGTTTCCCTGGTAGTGTGATCCTCTGATGAAGCATGTACTTGGAGAACTGCAAGCAGCTCCATATTGTTTGGGCATCTGGTGTCTGTAGCGGGTGGCAGGAGACCGGCTGGAGAAGATCCAGAAAACCGAGGGCCTTCCACATCCTGCCGGGAGATGTGGGCTTTGATCCTGAGTCTGTGGGGACCCTTTTCAGGACCCAACACAGGGACATGACCAGAGTACCTTTGGAAGCTCAGGCTGACCACAGCTTGGAGAGTGGGTTGGAGGGGGCTGCGACAGAAGTGAGGGGACCCCTTAGGAGGCATCCGCATAGTTGGTGTGAGGAGTGAAGTCTAAACTGGCACAGTGGCAGAGCTGTTGGGGAGAGCAAGGGGGCTGGAGAGAGGTTTAGGAGACAGGAACCGTAGGGCATGGTCTCTGGATGTGGAGGGGGAACGAGAGAGCGGAGACTGGAATGACTCCCCATGCGCCCTCTCAGGTGGTTGTGTGGAAGGTGGAGAAAGGCACCACGGGAAAAGGAGCCAACCTGAAGGGAGAGTTCTACCTAGAACTTGTATGTGAGGGTTTAGATACCCAGTGAGGATGAGAATAGCAGAAAACAGAAAGAGCAAGCCAGGAAAGAAGCCCACAAAATTATTGAACAGCTGGAGTGGGCAGAGACGGAACCTGAAATGAAAAGCCAGGAGAGGGATGAATTTCGAAAAAGAACAATGCTAAATGCTGCCGAGACTCAAAATGAGCCCAGAAAATTGTACACTGAAGTTGGCAGTAGGAGGCCGTCCAGGGTGGTTCCCCTGTAGCAGTGGTGGGTGGGAGCCAGGTTGTGGACCAAGGAGCACACCGTCAGTGCAGGCCATTGGTAAAATGGGTGGCTCTGAGGGGAGCAGCACGGCATTGGTGAGAGGAGAGGACGAGGGCTCAGAGGAGGAAGGAGGGTGCTGTCTTTTTACTGGGAAGGATTCCAGCGCGCAGGAGAAATTGACTAGAGAGGCGGTTAAAGAGGGGAGGGACTAGGTGGGGGGACCCTCTTCCTCTGAGACCACAGTCCCGCCTTAATGGTGTGAGAAAATGTGGAGGCATTGAGGCTAGTTTGAATTTAACATCTCAATTTAAATAATGTTACAGGGGAGTGGTTTTTTTTTTTTTTAATTTTTTTTTAAAGATTTTATTTATTTATTTTTAGAGAGGGAGAGAGAGAGAAACATCAATGTGCGGTTGCTGGGGGACATGCCCTGCAGCCTAGGCATGTGCCCTGACTGGGAATCGAACCTGCAATGCCTGGTTCACAGCCCGCGCTCAATCCACTGAGCTACGCCAGCCAGGGCAGGGGAGTGGTTTTGATTTGGGAAAATTGTATGCAATTTTCTGAATTCCTGTATTTACATGAAAGCAACACTGAATCCATTTTTATTAAAAATAAACTACAGCATTCGCAGACATTTACTGTAAATGCTTTATTTTTAAGGAGCTATTTACCCAAATGCCAAAGTAATGGAGGCATGTGAGGTAATACAGAGATTTTTAAAGAAGTCCCAAAACTTCCATTTTGTATTTTACATGTTTTTCAAGAGCAGACAGAATAAACACATGTGCGATGAAGTAAAATTGTATGCATGGGGGAGAAAGCCCTACTTCTATTTTGTTTAATTAGGAAAGAACAAGGTCAGCTCTCAAATGTAATTTGAGTAAAGAAATTTTTAAAAATCACTTCTTAGAGGAAAGTGGAAACAACCTTTGGAATTTTATTTTAATATATCTGTATTTTAACTGTTTTATTTTGATGTTTACACACAAGTGAAAAAATCACAAGCATTTCTTTTTTGTATATAATAAGTTTGGGCTGCTACACATTTAATAACATAAAATAATGTGTTGGCCAAATAAGAAACTTTTACTAGTTTTTCTTAGTTTCCTAATGTGACTGTTTTTAGTTCCTATTAAATGTGCTTCTAGTGTCTTGAACAAAAATAGACACAATAATCTAATTAATCCACAACTAAATAATTTCCGTTCAGAGTCAGGTATGGTGAGAAAGCCAGTGTTATTTGGATACGTCCCCCATGAAATTATGAGCTGTGTCTTCTAGCACTTTGCTCTGGTAAGTGCAAATCACAGGTAAGAGCTGTCTGGTGCAGAGAAGGTAGCATCAGTCACATCCAGACAGACCTCTGTCCCAACAGTGCGTCTGGAGCGCCCAAGGAGAGGTCTCATGGAGCTGAGGACCACTCCTTGGAACCCTTCCAGACCAGCTTAGCCCTTTAGGGTATGAAAGCCGGGGGAAGGAAAAGGGCTTAGAGGCTAGAACTTCGTAGAAGGATTGAGTCAGTGGAAGAAGATAAGAATTAAGACTTGAAGCTCATTTGTAAACACTTGTAAATATTCTTTAACGTTAACGTGTTTATGGATTATATTAAATGCAGGAGTTCATGTTTCCTCTCTTAAGGTCTCAACCCTCCGTATCTAGGTATTTTTATATATAGAACTCGTCAATGTGTAGAACTGTTTTAATAAACACTTAGAAACCCTGAAGTTGAAGGTTGCCGGTCTTTAATAAACTATATTTACACAAAACATAGGCCTTAAAATATCTTTCATGTTATGAAAGGTAGAATTCTTTTTTATTATCATTCAGGAAAAAAATACTCTTAAGTTATCTTTTCAGGAGAGAAGAAAGCAAGAAATTTTAGTACGTTGAACTCAGGCCTGTATGTCTTGCCTCAAGTATTGTCTCCAAGTTCTCCCTGTTCTGTACCGGCTTGAGCAACGCCCGTAACTCTCGTGGGCCTCATTTTCTAATGTATAAAAAAAGGATTTCGGATACGATGGTGTTTAAGGTTCCTTCTGTGAGTCCGTTAAATTTACAGACGTCACTTCTAGTTTTCTTAGTATCTATCATTATGACCGGCAGAGTTCACCTTCCCTTTATTACATTTTTCATTCATGCTTCTGAGGTTTCCCATTTATACTAGTGAAAAACCCTGCCACCATTATTTCTGTGTAACTAAATAACGCCTGACTTTTTATTCTATAATTAAATGAAAAAAGTTAATAGGCTTTTATTCTACTGGCAGTCTAACAAACCCAGTTTACCTTCCTTTTTTTATTTTATTTTATTTATTTATTTTTAAAGAGAGAGGAAGGGAGGGAGAGAAACATCAATGTGTGGTTGCCTCTCACATGGCCCCTACTGAGGGCCTGGCCTGCAGCCCAGATGTGTGCCCTGACTAGGGGATTGAACTAGTGACCCTCTGGTTCGTAGCTGATGTTCAATCCACTGAGCTACACCAGCCAGGGCAGTTTACCCTCTTACCCCAGCAACCTCTAAAGAATAAATATTCGAAGACCTCCTAGTCAGTAAATTTATTGTCTGTTAATGTATGGTCTACTGCCTGTGGATTAAGAATTAGGAAACTTCCTATTGAGTGACTTTCTAGGATCTGAATATCTGTAAATGTTTAATCACATGGATTTATTTATTTATTCTTAGAGGGGAAAGGAGGAAGGGAGAGGAACATCAATCGGGTTGCTGCTCCAACTTACCCAGTCCAGGGACCAGGCGTGCAACCCAGGCGTGTGCCCCAACCAGAAATCCAGCTGGCAACTTTTTGCTTTGTGGGAAGGACCCCCAACCCACCAAGCTTGTACTGGTCAGGGCTGTCACATGGGCTGTGAAAGACCAGAGATTTTCTTTTAGTTTCTGTTTCCCTCCTGTGTATTTCTCGGAAATGATGCAATCATTTGGACTCTGCCTATGTTATCAAAATATTATAGATAACACCCTAAAACCACTGTTTGCATTCATGTAAAGCCTAGAGTGCCCTTTGGACTCCCGTGTCATTGGTGACACTGTGGGCCTCTCTCTGTCTCCTTAGCATTCCTCAGTGCTTCGCTTTGGTTATGTCGGTTTTATCTGAAGCCTGTTTCAAACCACCGGGTTTTTTTCTGTCACCATCTGTGTCCCAAAACTTTTTCAGTGATTGAATTGGGTGTTTTACTCATTTTTATCACAAATAAAAGTTTCCAATGTAATAGAGAGTTATAATGCTGGTTTGGAATTAAGGGAAGAGAAAGAGGAAAAAGGGTAAGATTCTGGACAACAGATTATCAGGAAACAGGACAAGGGAATGGCTACTTTGAATTGTGCTCTAACCATTTCCCAGAAAGTCCCATTTTCCTGCTTGCCCTTCCACACACCCAAGCTGATTTGCTGGGACAGCAATGGTGTGGGCGTGCTGCCCTGGGGGGCGGGAAAGGGGTGTGAGATAGCAGTGGTTCCTCAGATAACCAGACTTCTCTGCCTGGTGGCTTCTGGGAAGCATTTGTCCGCAAGACCATCCAGGTGAGCTCAGTGCTGAAGAGACTAATGTCACAGTGTGGTCACTTGGCAAGTAGCACTCACCATTCCTGGGTAACTGAGAGTGGACTATGCGTTTTTCTAGTTTTTGCAGCTGCTGATCTACAAGTCATTTATTTGCTGTGTTAGACGGTTTTAATTTTCAAGCTTTTATACTATTTTGCTTTGGGTAAGAAATATACATGTAAACATAGGATAGTGGTGGTATTGTATAAATCATATCGTTGAATCTTTAGATGCCTTATAAGAAGAATGCAACCTTTTAAATCAATTTTTGTTACCTGTTTTAGTTGGGCTCTTTAGCAAAAGCTCTGAGTAAAGTTATTTTGAAATGTTTGTTTCCTTATGCATAGATTCGATGTTACAGAGTCCCAGATCATAATTATAATATGCCAGCTTCTCACAGGAACCCTGGGGCCTTGGTTCTGGAACTTCACGGTAACTGCTAGAGTATTCATGCTGTCCAATGAACAGTGGTATGAACTCAGTAAAGACAGCACCTTTGTCATGCACAGACCAATGAAATCAAACAAAAAAATCAAAAGTGTTTCTGGTGGCATTTCACAGACAAGCAGGTTATTAGAAAACAAATAATTTTAATATGTAATAGGGCAATAAAAATCCACCCTATTAAACAAAATTTTTTAAAAAATAATATTTTGATGATTTGATACTAAAAACAATTCCCATTTACCTACTATACCTAATATCATTTTTGTTCATTGTAATATTTTTAAAACAAATACCTTTCCACCATTAAATATAATGTTTTTGGTATTTATATTTTGAAAACAGAATAAAGCAAGCAGAGTTTTCCTTAGGTAAGTTGAGGGGATTTTTTTATAGTCATGTAGAAAAGATTCTGTTTATTCTCTTAACTTCAAGTAATGTACTAGTTCTTCTGCCTCTGTTTCCAGGTTTCTTTAAAAAATTAATGCTAGAAGCTGTTCTTTTATTATGGTTCCTGTTTTCCTCTCTCATTTGTGCTTCTAAAACTAAGTATTCTTAACTTTTCTGTTACTATAGTCATCCTTTGACTGCCTTCTTTTTCAGGTTTTTTAAAAATTAAAATTATATTTCTGTAATTAATGGTAAGAGTAAGTAATATATCTTTGTATTCATATATTAGAAGCATGATTTTTGACCTTATGACTTTTAAACTTTCAAAATTTATTAGGAAATGGTTTCCCATTAGACTAGCCCTGAATCCTTCACACTTTAGTATGAAAAAGTTTATTTACAAGAAAAACAGAGCTTAGATTCTGTTTATTTTGCAGTTAGGGAGTGTTGGAAAACTGTTTGTATGGACACCCAGCAGATGATTCTAGCAATACAAGACTGCATTCAGTTTCCCAAATTGAGTCCTCGTGCCCCAGAATGCTTCAGTAATCTGATAGCAGTACTGAGTCTCTGGTAGCAGAGTTCTTTCTGAAAGGTATCTATTCGCATTGTAAATCCAGTTATTCAGTGGCAGTAACAGTGGCTTTGGGGACAATGTAATAGTGAGGAATATTCTGCAATTTTTCCCCCAAAAGTAAATTTGGCATGTGGAGAGTACTGAGTACTATAGGCATGATTTAGGAACAAAAGTAAAGCCATTTTCCATTGTCTTTACCATGTATTTGCATACTCATTTGTGGAATCCCCGTCTGGAGTGCAATAATGCGAGTAGTTCAGGGTGCGCTGTACGTTAGTGGCCTTTCACTGCGAGCCCGTCTTGGTGCTGTGACAAAGGCCTGATGCTTCATGCTCACTGCAGTGGTCCACATTGTTTTGCCAAAGGTCCTTTCCACCAATATTCTTAAGGAAATGAATGGTCAAGATATTGACTACATTATTTACTTTCACCTTGCTTATCTGTAAATAACAAAGCACACTATATTTATGGAGCCCTTCCTATTAAAATTTTTGTAGAAACTAATGCATTTGAATTTTAACATCATGAAAAATGTCTTTTTCTCCAGATATACTTGTCTTCTTCACTTTCGCCAGTTGCTGCTAATTTGCAGAGATTTGCTTTTAGTATTTGTCACTTTAACAGATTTGGTCATTGCAATGAAATTGTCAGATGTGCCTTTTAAAAAAAAAAAAAACAAAACAAAATTCAGGAGGAAAATAGCTTCACAAAGAGCGATTATTTCTAATTTGTTTCCAAATTAATTTGATTATTGGCATCTAACCCTTCTATGTCAGCTGTTGCCTATCGAGTTCTACCATTTTAGGGAAAATTATGTTAGAATATGAGAAGAATCATCCTGGAACGTATGGACATCTTAGTGATAGCAAGTTAGAAACATGTGACAATGTTTATCTCAGCTGATTAGTAGACAAAAGTTAGAGGAGTTTGGTCAGCACTGTGTAGGAACAATACTTACTGTCTCTGTGATGGGCCCTTGGAAAAGCCCCTTAGTGTGTCTGACTCAATTTCTCATCTGTAGAATGGTGGTACTAGCTCTTTCCTCTTCAGAAGGTTTTGAAGGTTGAGTCAAAAATGTAATGTACTAACTACAGTAACTGGCATATAATATGTGGTCATTATCATTATTATTAATTTTAAGACCTGTATTAGTGACTCCCAACAGTTTCCAGATTTCTTCCGGAATTGATTATGCTAGTTTGAGTGGAAGAATATGTCCGGGATCCCTTTATTTAACTCCAAGATTATTGCTAAATGAGGGACTCTTTTTCTAATCTTTTTTCCAGGTGATAAGATGGGCTGACTCTTAAATTTGAGGCCTAAACTTCAGTTCCTTTAAGAGGACTTACTCTATTCTAGCCTTTGGCTGTTTTCCTCTTCTTACTCAAAGTTCCCAGATGGGTTGGGGTTTTTTGTGTCTTCAGAGATAATCTAAAGATCCATGTAGTCACTCACGTGGTAAATAATACTGTTTTAAGTAATTCAGCTGACCTCAAAAATAGATGCTTAGACTATCTGTATGTGGCACTTGGATCTAAAACACTCGTGGCTGTCACTCAGCTGTAGGGTGATGTTGTTTGACATTAATCAAAGCTTGCCACACCCAGTCTGCCCCTTATCAAGGGCAGAAAATAAAATATTGGAAGGCAGTATATTGAATCTCCAGCTGATCTTTATTCCAGTCTAACAGTCTTCACCTCACCTGTGGTATTTCTGGTGAAGTATGTAATGAATGCCATATGCTGGTTATGCATAAGTTCCCTAGGACTTCAGGTCCATTAATTAATAATTGCAAATCTAGAAATAGCAATCTAGTCTCTGAATAGGATTCCAGATGCCTCCCATGACTTTAAACAAAATGCTTCTTTTTGAGTGACAGCTCACAAGTCAGACTGAAACCACGGTTTCTTTGCCCTCGTGAGCGTCGCTCTGGTGCATATCGTGTTGACCAAGCTCCAGCCCCCAACACAGCACAGTTATGTTCACTCTGCATAGTTTAACCCAACCATTCATGTTTGCAAGTTAATTGCAAGTGTATCTTTGAAATGCATATGACATAAAAAAAATTTTGGAAAAAAATGATGAACAGGTTTATCCACTCTCCCAGAATGTCATTTTAATCCCTTCACATCCCTCAGTTCATACTGAGTCTTGTTGGAATTCAGACCAAATGCATGTGGTAGGTATCCCAGCTTGGGGCTTTGTAAAGATCTTTCATATTTTCTGTTCTCTTTTACATTTATCCAAGGTACAAATAATTGCATGAGGTTCCCTCCATTTTTATTTTGTAATTCTATACTTCTGGCCCTTCCCCTCCCAAAAGGCTACTTCACATATCCAGCAAAATGTTCTAAGATGCCTGCCCTCCTCCACCCAAGACAGAGTCGATCATCTTCGACACCTGCTCAGTCTCCTGAGTCTGCTACTGGGTGTAATTTCCCCTGTTGGCAACACCACTCACCAGGTCAGCACTACAGATTCTTTTAGCCCAATTCAGTCCATTTCCCCCCCAAAATGTGTATATCACTATATGTTTGCAGTTTAATAAGCTTATTTAAAACAGCATTCTTGAGCCAATGAATGCCAAGTTTTTTTAGTGGCGAGAGACTGGTTTCAGCCTGGTTACTGCGATGGGCATGTGAACTTCTGCATCTTGTAGATCGGCTCACGTTGCAGTCTGTTTTCAGTGTCAATTTCAGAAGTGAGGGCTCTGCTCTGGGGGTCGAACCCCCTTGCTGTTGTTCACACCTGTTTTTCTTAGGTTTTTTAAAAGTGTACTTTCTTCATGGATAAATTATTCACTTTGTTTAAAAACTGACAGTATAAAAAAGGTAACGCAGTTAAACAGTCCCTTCCCGTCCTCACTGTCCGGCCATCCAGTCCCCACACTGGCCTCGCCGCTTTGACACCACTGTGCTCAGTGTGTGTGCGTCCCTTCCAGAAATTTGTTACACAATTAATGGCAGAAATGAAAATGGAGTTTTATTTTTCTTTTTTATACAAAAAGTAACATGCACATTCTAGAACACGTTTTTTACCTAAAAGATCTTTGATGCATTTCCATATCACTGTGTAGGGAGCCACCCCCTCTTTTTTTTAAAAGCTACCGAATACTTCATTACATCAGAGTACCATAACGTCTGTAGCCACGCCCTCATTCATAATTTCCGTGTTATAAATAATGCTGTAATGAATAACCTGTGCAGACATTTGGTGCAAGCATATCTGTAGGATAAATCCTCGAAATTAAAAGGCAGTTGTATCCAGTGCTCTGAGAATGACATCTCCAGTTTCTGTAAAGTGCCAGTGGGAAAGAAACACCACGGTGTGCTTTGCTCCTGTCTTACTGCCCACACTCCTCTTTCCCAACTTCCGGCTTCTGATTCCCACCGCCCTGTTTTCGCACCAGCTGTGTGTCTTGTGGACTGTAAGACCATTTCTGGCTGCCTCAAAGCTAATAACTCTTGGCTGCTTTCCTTATCTTCTTTCCAGAAACTTTAGGGTAGTTGAACTGTTAAGTTTAAGAACTCGAGAACTGGGTGAAACTTTTTTCACACCCACAGCACAGAAGGCGTTATACGGATCTGGGTCAGTACATTTTGCAGGGTCTCAGTGATTTTGTCACTTTAGTGACAGCTCACCATTTTTTCCACGATTCTACAAAGCCCTTCTTTCAAGATCTCATGCTATAGAGCAGCACAATGCAACGCAGTCCTCTGCTTGACACTCAAAATTTAAGACACCTCTGTTGTTTCGGTTTTGGTTTTGTTGTTTTCGTTTTTTGGTTGGAAAGGTTAAGCTATAGGTTCAGCCCGAACTTTAGTCAGAAATCTTTTTTTGAAAGGAGGGGTTTTTATTGCTCTGTGAAATTCCTCAATTTCAATTAAAAGGCTCTGGATTTTATTTGGTTTTGCTCATAACAAATTTTTGACACCCCCTTTCCCCTCCTCGATATTTGAGATTTTTTCTCTTGTGCATGATAGAGGGATGCTGCTAAGCTTGCACTAATTAACTTGAAATTGTTTTGAGTAATTCTGCTTTTTTGGCTTTTTGTACCTAATCAGAATTGATGTGACTGAAGTGCAAATCTTCATAATAATCATGCATTTGCTGGCAGTGATTGGAGGACCACCTTTTTGGCAATCGATGGTAATTTTGTTCCCATTGTGTACCCCATAATGCATGTTGTCTTTTGCTTGTGTTTCTAATGTAAGATAATCAGGTTGAAGGGTGATGTGTACAATTATTTTATTCTTTCTGAAAATGAAAAGTCTCAGCAAGAGTTGGACACAAACTCCCTTTAGGACCTGGCGAATATCACTCCTTGAATTCTGTGGGACATTTAGGTGCACTCGGGGGCGATTTTTAAAGGCCATCTGAATGATTATTTGTCATTCTGTTTTACAGCTGAGGAAACAGCAAACAGTGTGTGTTGAGTTAATGACCAGATTCAATCAGACCTTTTTTTTTTTTTAATTCTTTTTTTTTGGTCATATGCTTAAAGCTAAGTAACAAATTCAGGGTAGTAAATTAACTCTGGCCCCCAAAACAGAACAAATGCTTATTGAAGTCAGTGCTGTAGGATTTTTTTTTTTTTTTAATAAGCCAGGACCTTGATTTTCAACCTGACCTAAAATGTAGTCGCTCCTATAATCACAGATCCTTTTCCAGAGACCGCTGAAAGAGGCTGTAACGTGTAATGTGGAGGCCGAGAGCCCAGACTCAGGAGCCAGCCCGTCTGAGTTTGCTCCGGGCTGTCCAGTCTGCTCCATGAACTTCGTCAGTTACTCACCTCTCTGCTGCGCAGTTTCCTCCTCTGTAAAATGAGGCCGACACTAGTACCTATCTCATCAGGTTATTTTGAGAATGGAATGAGTAAGTATGTGTACAGCGCTTAGAACAGCGCCTGTCACATAATACGCCTTCCCACGCCACTGTCCTCACAGTTGGAATGTGTCCTTCCAGATTTGAGCTGACGTAGTTTGTACTCCCGGTCCACTTCCTGCTGAAAACGCCCACCACCCCTTCAGAGCACAGTTATCTGTAATTCACTGGGTGTTGTCTTACCAAAAAGATATACTTCTCCTAAGTGAACAGAATTCTTAAAAATCAGATTAATTTCATGGTATAAGGGAAGTTTGCTGAGCGGGAGCGTCCCCTTACCTAAGTCACTTCAGGATGGTAAATTAGATGCTGGGAGAATCCTAAGTATTTATTACCAGAACTTGTTTAATACCCTTTACATTTAGAGTGTTCTGGGTAGTATTGTGAGCAGTGGGGTGCAGGAATAAAAATAATCCATTGTCAACCATGAAAATTTTGAAACTATTCAGTCATGTACATAATATCATTCAGATTCACATCAGTCTCAAAAGCCAGTAGGGTCTCCAGTGCTGGCGAAATCTGAGATCTGTAGATTTCACTGCACAATTTTACTAGGTGCAATTTTTTTTACTAGGTTACAATTTTTCTCCACTAGGTGTGTGTATACACACACACACACACACACACATGCATATATACATATATAAAACACATAGTTTTGTATACACACTACATATTGTATATATACATATATGCAATATGTATACAATAGTTTTATATAAATATGTGTATACACACACACATAATGTGTGTGTGTGTGTGTAATTTATATAACTGCATTTTTAAAACAATTTAGCCATAGAGGAAGGAGAGACTTTTCTTTTCCTAAAACCAGGTGATAAAGCCTACTTCCACTTAAATTTGTTACATCGCTTGACTATATGATTTTCATGGGCTTTGTGTTTTCTACCAAAATCTACCCCCTTCCAAAATTATTTTGAATATCTTAAGCAGATATAAATTACGACAGTTTCAGCATAGTGATAACAAAAAGAAAATGGGATTCCAGCTCCATCATCCAGAAATAAGTCGGCAGCGGGCATGCATGCCTAACTGTCCACATCAGATGTCCACGTTGCATTTTTTCAGTTAGGATTTACACACACAGCCCGTACATGTGCACAGCAGATGTAATTTTTTTCTTTTAAAAGGATCAAATATTTTGTTCTGTTTGTTGATAATTAAGATAATATAATCCTCCTTTTTTATTAAATGTTTTAAAATGTAATCTGAGGAACTCTCAGACCCAAGACTGACATAGAGTTTGCAGACCTGGCAGTCCAGTGCCAGGGCCAGTGAGGTGGGCTTGCAGCAGGGAGACAGACCTCCAGGCCCCCGTCTTACTGTTGGCATCGCTGGCCCAACTGTTACCACAGTTGGTGACAGTCAGAAGGGAAGCACTCGACATCACTGGTGATATTTGGAGGCTGAGGGAACCACTCTGTGTTCTGTGAGCGATCTGCAGTGCAGGTTCCCATGCCCGACCTGAGACCACTGCACTTCACTTTGCCTTTGTACGTGGCCCTCCTCTACGCATGCACTGCTGCGCGTGTCCGCACAGGGAAGATCGCTGCACGGGTGTTCCAGCTTGCGTGCGCACTCGAGCAGAGAGGGGGTTTGTTCAGGGCCTAGAAGTGAAATGTCCATCTCTTTTGAGGTTGATGTCATAAAGTGGAAATTGCTTTTCATATCCTGATTAAAAAGCTTTTACTAACATTTAGAAGGCAAATTTATGGTAAAAACAAATTTAAAAAATGCAAAAGTCTTCATAAAGCTGATTCCAGAAGATCAGCTGCTTGCACAGGTAAGTGACTTATGTCCCCTGTGTATGGATCGCCCATTTCTTGCTGCCTTTTTTTTTTTTTTTTTTTT
>PVIA01006398.1:0-31349 GCA_004024845.1 Tonatia bakeri | reverse complement strand
TGTGCGTGTGCTCCTGGAAGGTGTGTGTCCCTTTGGAGTGTCTTGGAATTACCTTTCACCATATCACTCTTTAAAACGGGGGTGGAAGAGAATAGTGTTACTTGGAAGGGGACCCACAAATGATCCCCTCATAGTTGCTTTCACTGCCATTTGATTCTTCTAAACGTAGGAGTGGGTTAAATGTGTATTAAACTATGAGACTCCGTATTCATAGGGAGAACTGAAGGCTTACTAGGCAGTGTAATTTGTATCTGTTCCTAAACTAAAGGACCTAAGTGGGATTTCTCTTAAACACTTAGTGGACACTAACTTGTTACGTTGTAGCTTTGTGGAATTCACTTATATTAAAAGGATTTACAGATAGTCCTATCCACATTCTTTGGAAGAAAGTATCTGATCTCAAAATGATACTTTCTAATTTTGCTGAAATTTACAAAGCCTATAAAAACTTCTTACTATGCTCATAAGGAAACTAGTCTATCAGTTAGTAACTGATACTCTGCATTAACCCAAACTATTGCCAAAGCATGGGTCCTTTGAAATCTGGTAAATTGGAGGGTTTAAGATCTTCCCCCCACCCATTTCTGACCTTTCAAAACATGGACCACCTTAGTTTGGCATCATTTTGGGTACATGACTTCATGGCAGGAGACCAGAGGGTTTTCCCCTGGCTACAGGCAGACGCCATGACCCACGGGAGTTCCTGCCCGGTCCAGCTCCGTAGGCTGCCTGGCCTCTGGGTAGGCCAGTGGTAGTAGGGGTACTTCTATGCCGCTTTCTGGCTGCTTCTACAGAGCGGATGCACTTGGGCCACCTTGGGTGAGTTCCAGGCAGACAGAAAGAGAAAGATTGGGAAAGACAGATTGGGATGTGCCCGCCCCCCCTTAAGCTTGTGTGTGAGGTGAAAATGGCAACACTTGTAAGTGGTTCTGTTGGTGCCGATTTTTAAGGGACCGCCTGGAGAGTCTGGGGTTACCTGGCCCCAGCTTCCCCCTCACTCTGCCTCAGATTTGCTGGTAGCCAACTTCCTTTCTCCTTAATGCGGGAGCATGGTGTATCTTTCTATTTTTATTTTTAATTCTAACTTGAGGATACGTCTGTTGATTTTTAGAGAGACATCAGTTCATTACCTGCCATACGTGCACCAACTGGGGATCGCATCCGCAGCCCTGACTGGGAATCAAACCTGAAACCATTTGGTGTACAGGATGATGCTCCAACCCACTGAGCCACCCAGCCAGGGCAAGTGTGTCTTTATACTCTCAAAACAGTAGTTCTACTTTGAGAGTAAGAAAAAGGGAAAAGATCTTCATTCAACAAGTATATATTGAGCCCCTACAGTATGCGGGCTCAGGAGAGAATATCAAGTCAAACAAAATCCCGCACCCGGGAGCCCATGTTTCGGAGTACGTCGCTAACGTGGACAGAAGTGAAGAGGGTTCTAAGAATGTTCATGGTACTTGCTTCTGAGTCTGTATCTGTTTGCTTGCTTGCTTGCCTGCCTGGTGGTCCAAGCCATTTACTCATGTGCTGGCTTTTCTAACATTTCTGTTTATTCTCTCTTCTCTGAAAGATCAACCATTTTCATGACCCAAAAGCGCTTCCCACATTCTCAGTTCAGCTGTGATGCTGCTCAGTCCAGCTGTGGCACAGGTCCCTGCCATGGCGGCCCGGCAGAGGCAGAGCCCTGTCAGGCTTCCTTCTTTTGAGATCTGGGCGAGTGTAGTGTTTCCCTCCTGCCAGACCGGTCCTTTATCATGGGGCGGGGGAGAAGAAACCGCCCCGAATATTGAGTTTCAGCCAGGTGCACCTGATTGAGATTTTAATATTCCCAGTTTTCTGAACTGTAGTAGAACGTTCTCTTGGAGTTCAAAGCAGCCATGGTGTTTGTTTTTGCCCGTTACTGAAAACAAGTCTCGGATTGGGTGTGTGGGGTTTGGAGATGAATTAGGAAAGGAGGACAGCCATTAAGGGTGGCCCGTGGATTCTGGGCTGGCGTTTTAAGTGCACCTACTTCATTTTAGAGACTTAAATGCTGCCACAATACAACTTGAAATTTGAACAGTTGGTTTCAGCTTTTTTTTTTCTTTAGAGCTGCAGTTTTGCAAGAGGTCACAGAGTTGTGTAAACAAAGTGAGGTCTTGAGAATGTTGAAGAAATTGATGATGTAAACATTAAGGTTTACATCTCTACCAATTTTACTGCAGTTTTATACATGCACATAGGAAACTTCACATTTCCTATTTGATTTTGAAAGTGTAGGCAGATGGCTGCCCTAAAAAAAAAAGTACACAGCCCTCATTGAAATGATTGTATCGGAAGAACTCATTACCTGTAAAGTGCCGTGGGCTTTGAGATCTGGTTCCTGGAGCCATTTGTCTCCATTGTGCGATGAGGCCACTTCACTGCCGCTTTCTTCTCCGCCCGTGCTGGACCAGAGTCCGGACTTCGGAAAAGCTCAAGGGGAGGCACCGAAGAGGAGAGAGTCTCACATGATTTTAAATATTAGTACAAGTATATTTCATTTTAGATGGTGGATTTGTACTTGCCAGATCAATACATGATCTCAATCTCTTTAGTCCCCCTTATTTTGGGGAAATCAGTCATTTTCAGCACACTGTAGAAATGTATCATTTACTTCTTCTGAAATGTAGGTTTCTCCGAGAGGATTTTGGACACCCAGTTGTGGCACTGTACCCCTACCTGGCTGTGCTCGCCATACCCCTCCCTCCTCCCCACTCCCCGCATGCGAACGCCTTCTTAGCTGCCCTCTGGTTTTCCAGCTGCCTGCACCCTAACAGTTTGGCCTGGGAACTCTTCTGAGTAGAACTTTGGTCTTCTCTTCTCTGGTTTACAGATTTTTTTCAACCCAGTTGTAAAGTTTTTAGTCTTTTATGATGCATGCTTTATCTAGCGTAACAATTAGTACTGAATTTCAGGTAGAGGTAGGTGAAAATGCACAGTGAAGAAGGCACGGTACACTTCCTGGGTAAGCCCTGGAGGACAGCTTGCCTCACTGCGGCCAGACTTCTGGGGCGTGGTGGGTGAGCCTGACTTAGTGTGTGACTCAGGTGGACAACGTTGGGTCCTCTTCTTCTAGTTGATGTCGGGAGTGAGAGTAATTTCTGCATAGCCTCATCTGAGACTTATTATGTTGCTTATAAATGGAAAGGAGAGAGAAACTGCCATTAATTTAAGTATCTAGTAAACTGGGGGGCATGGTGAACAACTCAGTGTGAATCGAATATTTGACTGTTCTGTTTTCTTATTTTAATTTGTATGTATTTTAATTGTTCTTTCTCTCTGCCTACTAAAGATTCCAGTGCTGAATATTCAAGTGAAAATTTTCCCTGCACTTTGTACTGTAGCAGGGACCATATTTTCCTGTACGAACTACTTCCGTGTAATCTTCACAGGTGGAGTTGGGAAAAATGGCTCCACGATCGCTGTGAGTGTTTCTCAGGATTCCCAGTGATTGCTTATGGTTCTGTGGTCACTTTGGTTTTCATTTTAATTGTGTGAAGTCACTTGTAACTAGGAGTTTCCACTCAGTCTTACAAAAAGTGGTATCCAAAACTTCAGTTTTATTTATATATGCATACATTTATGTTCTCATATGTACATTTTTGTGGTCCACACACACACTTTATATACATATATGTTCAAAAATATGACCTTTAAAAACTAAGCCTGCCCTCGTAAAAGTAGCATCCTCAGTTTGTGCGTAACTGACGCAGCCTGCCGAGTTTCCTCGGCTGTTCTGAAGCCTCCTTAGAGAGACCACGGGCCAACGGGCTCCCTGGGGCCTGAGAAGTGTGAGCTGATCACCAGCGAATGCCGTGGCCCCTTTTCTCTCTGCTCCGCCCAGGGAACCAGCGTCCTGTCTCCTTTCCTGCACATCGGCTCCGTGATCACGCTGGCCGTGATGATCTACAAGAAGTCGGCGGTCCAGCTCTTTGAAAAGCACCCCTGCCTTTACATACTGACGTTTGGTTTTGTGTCTGCCAAAATCACCAATAAGCTTGTGGTAAGCGTGAAAGATTTTGGTTTTCGTTTTCCTCTTATCTTGATTCTGTAGCCACGGTTTTCATTCCATAGTGTACTGAGGAGGTCTGGAGTTTGCTCCCCTCCCATCAGCACCTCCTGGCGCCAGCGTGGGCACCGTTTGCATCTCCCGTGAAGCTGCGGTGAGAGGATCGGAGGCTCTGGGAACAGCTACAGCTTCTCTCCACAGTCGCATTCGGTGGTTCTGTTCATCTGCATCCTTCAGTCTCAAACTGTCCACTCAAATTAGGTTCCTTGTGAGAAGCAGCTTTGGGGGGCTTAGTTGACATGGTAGACCCCTTTGGTGTATAGCTCTCACACACTTTGTGTTGTTGATGTTTTAGTTTTGGAAATTGCAACAGATACCGCTAATGAGTTCTTGAAGCTCAGCGTCCGGGAACAGCGCAGAGTCGCCGGGCGGCCCACGGCCGCCCTGACGCGGAAGCGCATGCCTCACGGACTCTCCTCTGCCCGCAGGTGGCACACATGACCAGGAGTGAGATGCACCTGCACGACACGGCATTCATAGGCCCGGCCCTGCTGTTTCTGGACCAGTATTTTAACAGTTTTATTGACGAATACATTGTACTTTGGATTGCCCTGGTGGGTGTTGCATTGCATGATGTGGAGGGTACTTATTATCTTGTTTCGCTGGGCCAGAGCCAAGAGATAGATCTTAGAATTGTAACGATTTGGAACATCAAAACCACATTTGTGGGACTTTTGTGGGAGTTCCTTGTGGCTTTGTCTTTGAGCAATTTTTTGCACTATTATTAATTCTGCCTGTATGAGGGCTTATACATTCACTATATCTGGCAGGAGTTGGCAAACCTCCCTGTGGGCCAGCAGCCTGATTTTGTAAATAGGGTTTCACTGGAGCACAGCCATGGCCACGCGTGCACCTATTGTCCGTGGCTGCTTTCACGCTGCGATGGCAGAGCGGGGCTTTGGTGACAGAGACGGTGTGGTCTGCAAAGCGTGAGATAATGACTGTCACTCAGAGAAAGAGTCTGTTGATCCTTGACGTAGAGGAAGAGTCAGCGGGATGCCAAGTTACTAGAGTGCGGGGAGCTGAGGGCAGATCTGCAGAACACAGGGTCAGAAGTCACCCCTGCTCACATCCTGGCAGCTTAGGCACAGCCGCGGCAGGCCCCGGAACCTAATTGTCTCTCTCCTTTCCAGGTCTTATCTTTCTTCGATTTGATCCGCTACTGCGTCAGTGTCTGCAATCAGATTGCGTCTCACCTACACATACACGTCTTCAGAATCAAGGCCTCTGCAGCCCAGTCTAATCACCACTAGGGATGTAATTGGTGTTATACCAGAAACTCATGCTTTCTGCAGAAAGGAATCAATGTGGGGAGGACAAGAACAAATATAATTTATAATAATCACTGTTGTATGACTTTTATTCTTTGTTATTGGTAACACTCCTTAACGGTCCTGTGTGAGAATGGGAATTCCAAGTCCTGTCCTTGAAATGTACGTGTTGGTGATACAGGGTTTGGCCCAAGAAAGCGTGCAGGAAAAAATGCCTGCGTTTGTAACTGTCCTGGACTCAGAATAAAATTGTCACAGGGGCAGATCCCCAGCAGTGATTTCTTACGTAGAATATTTGCAGGCCAGAAGACGGTTGCTTTGTCATTTTAACAAATCATCTTTCGGCGACATCTCTGTTTAGTGTCTTCTCAGCCTTTCTTTACTAAGGAGCTCAGCTTATGGCACAGACATGTCCCACCAGCTGGCAAGGTGGACCTGGTGATAAAGACCTTGAATTTGGATGGAATGGTCTCCCCTCTTCACGTTGTTGAGGAAGTCATTTTTTTATTGTTCAGGAAGCGGTTGGGCTGGGGAACCCTGTCAGCATGCGGAATAATGTACCTCTGTCGATCCATTTTATTTTTTTAAATAAATATATGATCTGAAAGCCAGCCTTTTTCTCGGTTTTATTCAGTGGAAAGATAACTAAGTTTTAATGTCATCTTTAAAACTTTAAGCAAACTTTATTTCTGTTCTTTAATAAATAAGAAAACATGGTCGGCTGTATTGTCATTATGTGTCCTGTGACCTTTCTACTCTGTATAAACTGTTCAACTTAGAACTGTGTTTAACTAAAACATAGAGCTGTGTTTGACCTCTTCTTGATGGGCCTTTTGTTGTAGGTGTCACCCTGTCCCACCCTCCAAAGACATTTGCATTCTTTGTCTCGAGTGCTGGGGCTTCGGGGGCCACACTCACACACACACAGTAAAGAGGTGGAGGTTTTGAAAGACTAGAGGCTTCTAAAAGTTTGCCGTCCTCCCACTGTTTCAGCAGAAGGTAGTACAGGTGTAGAGGGAAGGCAGACAAGGCAGCCACTAACCTTCGGACTCCTAGGATCCTCTTTTCTCAAGAGGAAAAAAAGCCAGCACGGGGATCCCTCTGAAGACCAGAGCTGGGTTTCCCAAAATAAAAAGTGGGAAGCTGGATGAAACTGCAAGTTCCAACTGGCCGCGAGGGGCGGACAGGCCTGTTTATGGAAGCAGTGCAGTGCTCTGCACCTGTGATTCCTGCCCTCCAGTTACCCGGGACTCGGGGTGGTTTGCTCTGGCCAGCAGCCACTCTCCCGTGATGCTGGGAAGAGCGCCTGTCGGGAACCAGGGGCCGCTGCCCTGTCCCCAGCGCAGCAGCTGCTTGTACCTGTATCCCTTCCCCGTCCTGCTGGAGCTGGAGCTGGGGACCCCTGGAATTCTGCCACTTCAGACACAACCCCAGAGCTCTGGACCACCAGGGCCAGTTCCTCCACTGCTGGTGGTCTATTCTCACATCTGTTCCTTGTTTTTCTGGTCCTCCCCCAGTAGTGGAAGCCCAAGATAACACAAACAACAAGAAGATTTTCATTTTATTATCCTCACGTGTCCACAACTGCTTTCTCTGGAGGATTTGGTGATGGCGGTTCTTGGGACAGGGCAGCTACAGCAGCTTCTGAGTCTCTGTAACACCTGGGCTGCTGTTCCCTGCTCTGCGTCACCTCTGCAGCAAGTGAGCGCTGCTCTGGGAGCTCAGAGGTCAAGGTTTCCAAAGTCTTGAGAAAGCAGATTCCAAGGATCCCAAACTCAAGACGTCAGCTTGAAGCAAGATGTGGAAGAAGACTCCCTGGTCTCCTGGGGCTCAGCACTTCGCGGGTCCTACCGCATTGTCCCAGGCCAAAGTCCAAAACCGGCCTGCAGATCGAGTCACTGCTGTCCACCACGGGTCTTACTTCACAGTCCTTTCCCTTGAGTTCTTCTGTTTCTTCTGTTCCTCATGTTCAAGTATTTTCCGTTGGAAATAGCCTGTGGGTCCAGATGCCGGTGTTAGAGGTGTCTCATCTGGCTGGCAGGCTGCAGGGCTCAGGGGCCAGACTCAGAAAGAGCCTTTCTGTCCTCTGCTCCCCAAGCTCCTCTGCTACACCCACATTCTTGCTGGGGAACTCCCACCCCCTCCAGGCCTCCGGAGAGCCACTATTCCATTTGGCCCCAAAATGGGCCTACAAGGAATAATTAGCAGGAATTAGCTCCAGACTCAAAGGACCTTCTGCTGACTGAGGAAGAAAGCAACTTCTACAAAATGTCAGCCCAGGGTGCATTTCCTGGGCCTTCAGGTGATTGCCTTACAACTCCACTGGTGAGATCACAGCTATTCCGAGGGCCTCACCTCACTTAGGGACAGACAGACACCCTGTGGCTTAGGTGACAGAGACATACCTGCAGGAGGGTTCTTGCTCTTCTCGGCCTCCTGGATGAAAAGGGAGAAGAGCTGTGTCTTCACGAACTTCTTCACGAACCGCCGCTTGGCCTTGGAGGCCAGAGCCTTACAGAAGGCCCGTTCTTGGAAGTGGCCTCGCCCACTCGCCTCCCGCTTGATGTGAGAAGCGTAGTGACCCACGGTCTTGACGAAGAACTGCACGAAGGGTCCTGAAACGTGCTCGTTGATTTTTTCGGGAGCTGCGAGGGGACACACAGAGGCCACCTCAGGGTAGCAGGAGCCGGCTGAAAGCTCTGGGGAGTTGGTGGGTGGGGGCGGGGGGCTCATAATTACTGATTGACTCATTAAAGTGGAAGGCTTGGTATGACTTCTCCACCGCTGCCGGGGAAGAAGAAAAGCTCAGACTTGCCCTGGGATCCAGGCCTCGGGGACTGGCCCAGGCCTGTGCAGTAGATTCGTTTTCAGTTCTGGAAGAGCGGTGGTCGGGAACTGTGCCCTCGGGATGTGTGGAGAAACCCCAAATAAGAGGGGCCTAGGACTTACTGTGTAACTCACTGATCCCCTGACTGAGCGAGCTCAAGATGTCGTCCTGAAGCTTGGGTGGGAGGATGTCCTTTTCGTCACCAACCTAATAGGGGACAGAGTCGGCTCAGAGTTCAGGCAGTCAGGGAGGAGGTGTGGAGTGAGCACCCCCCACTCCACCCCCAAATTAATAGTCGGCCACACAGGAGAACAACAGAAGCTTTTCTAAGTCTTCAGTTATAAACATGAGTAAGTTTCCTCATGACCCCTCTGTTATACCCCAGCTCTAACACGGGTTGCCTTGTGAAGTCACCTGGGTGTCTGCCGTGGCTCCCTGAGGGAGGAGGGGTCCTAGGAGCATGGGTTCCCGCTCAACAAAAGTACTTAAGTTGGAATAAGTGGGGCGTGGATGAGACTGGCAGGGGGAGTTGGTGAGCCAGCAGAGCCCAGATACTCACAGACTTCAAGAAGGTTCCTTCACAAAGATTCACCAGCAGGACCTGAAAGAAACATGGAAATGGCTTCATCTCCCGTCTTCAGAGACCGCAGAGGGACCCACGTGACCACTGCAGCCCAAGTACCAACAAAATCAGCCTCTTCAGTTCTCACTTCCTGTCTGACACTCCCTTCTCACCATTCCGGCTTGGAAACCTCAGTTCCCTTCCCTGGGAGAGGGGATGCGGGTGCAGGAAAGGGCTCACAGCTGGGGGAGACAAACACAGTATGGGGACATCGTAGCCACTGCCTGCCTAGGTAAGCCCTGAGTAAAGTAATTGTTTCTGCAGGTGGAATACTTAGAACAAGGTAAGTGCTTTGCACACTTATCTCATTTAACCCTCCCAACAGTGCTGTGGAGGCAGGTATATCCCAACTCAAAGACGTGGCCTGAAGTCACACCGCTGACAAGTAGAAGAGCCAGCTCCACGCTGAGTGCCCATCCTCAGGGTGGCACCCCTCTCCCTACACTTGCTGTCAGCCCCCGCCCCTGGATCAGTGTGAGGACAGGGATGGACACCTTTTCACCCGCACATGCTTGCAACAGGCTAAAAACTCCCTCCGAGCTTTGGGAAATAGCCAGAGAAGAAAATGAGCGCTGGGTTGACAAGAGGGAAGGAAGGGCGGTGTGAAGACCATGTGTCTACAGGCTGCAGGTGGGACAGGCCGGGACTCGGGGGCCTGAGTTGGGGGCCCAGCTCCCTCTCTGCCTGGGAGCTGATGTTACAGAGAGCCACCCCACGGGTGGGATTCCAACCTGCAGCTCTGTTTCTTGGATCCTCTTCCAAAAAACTTAAAGAACTCAAAGCCCTCACTTCCAAAGAACAGCATTCAGAGGGAGCTGAGTGCAGTTGCCCCCTTGGGCTCAGCATGTGCTCAACTGTTTGCCACAGCCCCACCCCCTGCCCCCAGCCGAGGGACCTGCTGGGCTCTTTTCAGTTTGGACCCTTCGCTCTTGACAATGGGGTGAACAACCCCTCTGTGCTCCCTTCTTCAAATACAAGGAAAAGGGGGGACTGGAGAGTGAGCCGAGGGACACAGCAGGCACGGTGGTGGGCCATGCTCAGGGGGGAGAAGTCGAACCACTCCACACCTGAAACCACTGCGCTGCTCACCTGCCTTCACTCAGGGAAAGCCGTTTGTTTCGGGGGTTGGGAGCTAAGTGTGAGGGGGAAGAATTTGTTTTTTGTGAAGTTGTCCCCCAAAATCTTTCTAGTATTTGGGTATATTACTGCCAAGTAATCCCTTCCAGAAAGCTTATGTGGGGAGTCAGGGAGGCCCCCACACCCGCGGTAGCCCTTGCCCATTTCAGAGCAGCCACTGCAGCAGAAAGTAGGCCAAGGCTGTTGAGTAGTAGGAGCAGAGTCCCTCGCTGGCCTTGGGGTGTCTTCCCGCCCCACCCTCTGGGGGAGGAGCCACAGCGTCTGAAAAGCTGGAGCTGCAGTGTCAGGAAGTTTCGTAACTAATGATATTGAGACATTTTAGGTCTTATTGCTAAACAGGGCTGACACTCTGTCCCAGTTAGTCACAAGGCAAGGGCTTGATCAAAGGGCGTGTGTACTCAGCAGTTCTGACGAGGGCTGGGAGGGCCAGGACACAAGGAAGGGAAACAATTCTTTCCTTCCCAGCAACACTCTGGGTTCTCCCTGTGCCTCCAACATGTCCACTGGATGGACATTTGGATGGAGACACAGTCAAGGTCAGCCAGTGCAGACACACAGACCTAGGTAGCTCTTCTTGCTTGAGATACGTAACGTGCTAACCCTTGGCAGCCCCTACTGACAGCTCCAAGCAGGACACACGTTCTGAGATGTCTTTCCAGCGCTGGGGATCGACATGTGCTCTGAGTGTCCATTTTCACCACTGAGCCAGCTGGGGTGTCTGGGGCACTGCCCGGAATCAGCAGGCAAAATCGGAGGGCTGTCCCCTGATTGGCAATGGGGCTGCGAGCTTGCCGGAAAGAGAGCTCATGCTACAGAAACCTGCATTTTCAAGATTCGGTTTTCCATAGGGCTACATTCCTTAGCTCCTGTCCAAGGAATGTACATGAACTCCAGGGGTTGTGTGCTGTGCAGACCAGCTGTGCTCATCCATTCGGATGGGACAGGGGTCACCCCAGGGCCTGCTCAGTGGGGCCAGCTGGCCTGGGACGGTCGGCTGAGCCCTCAGGAAGCTACATGCCACCCTGGAGGCCCAAAGGGAAATCACCAAGGAGGAGACAGCTGACGCTTACTGAGCGTCACCTATGTGTCGGCACCGGCAAGGAACTTCGAATGGGTGACCTCTCCCAGAATCCTGAGGAACTGGACACTGTCGCCCCCATTTTACGGAAGCAGCAGCTCAGGCTTCAGGAGGAAAAGCGACTTGCCCCAAATCACACAGCCCTGAGTGGCCGAGCTGGGGTTCGAATCCAGGTCTGCCCCGCCCCAGATCACGGCCTCTTCCTGCTGGGCCGTACCTCTTCCATGGGGCTCTCCATAACCTCCTGCTGGAAGCGCATCTGGACTCCGACCATGAAGGGAGTGGGGCAGCAGACGGTGGCCAGGAGGCTCTCGGGGACGACAGGGATGTAGGTGTGTGCCCAGCTGAAGGGGTAGAGCAGCGCAGCAGCAGCGTGGATGCACTGAGACAGGGTGCTGGGGGCAGGGCACAGAGAACGAGAGTCAGAGCGGCCCCCCTGCGCCTCCTGCCCCAGGACCCCCACACTGCCCACCACCCACAGTGGCTGCTTCCAGTGCTGCTTGCACAGGAGCAGGAGCGGGTCTGGGTGCCATGCTGGGAGGGCGGAGCAGAGACCAAGAGAGGCTGAGGCTGCGCTCCAGGACGGGGCCCCTTGGTCCCTGTTTCTCAGGCTTCTGAGCTCACTTCTGGACAAAAATAAAAGTGGCTCTAGAGAGAGGAGGGCGGGAGAAATGCCGTTGCTCAAGCAGATCATCCACGGAGCATCCTTCTGCGTGCTCACCAGTGTGCTAAGGGCGTGGAGAGCAGGAAGTGCGAGACACTGCCCTGCTTTTAAGGAACTGGCAGTGCAGTTAAGGAGACAAACACGTCAACACTGGGGCGCAGTGTTTACCTCTCACGGCTCCCTCCGGCCACTCGAGGTTACTTCACGCTATCAGGCCAGTGGCTGAGTTAGCTTGGGAAATTCCTGGATTCCAGGAACCTCTCCCAGCAATTCCTACCCGGAAAGTCCCACAGAGGGGGCCCTCGACTCTTTCCAGTGAAGCCTTCCCGGGTAATTACTTCCCAAGTCCCAACTCAGGCCAATTCCTCACCCACTCCCACCCACCCTCATGCATAACCCCACTCGCCTCTGTTCCCCACCAGCTTCCACAGCTCCTCATCTCTCCTGGTGACCCCCAAAGCACAGCCAACGAAAACACAGATGCGGAAACCTTGCTCCAGTTCTTGCTATCAAGCTAGCATAGCACTTCCTGAGTGAGGCAGAGTCTCCGAGAGTCTCGCCCGGGCTCAGGCTGCCTGGAAGTCCCCTCCCTGCCTGCATTTCAGGAATCTGACCAGGGGTGCGGGAAGGAAGTGGGGAGAGCTGGGATGTCCCGGAGAAAGTGAAGGTCTGAGAGGGAAGTCCGGCGGGCTTTGCCCTGTCCAGGCCACTGACACCTGTGGTCATGTTCACATCCTAAGCACTGATCAGAGGGAGGGGAAGGGCATCCTAGCTCCAGCCCCAGGGAGGCCTTGCCTTTCCCTGCAGGGCTGGGAGGGGAGGAGCTACAGCCAAAACACAAGGTTACACCACTTCCCTTCCAGATTCGCCCACAACTAGTGCCTTTCAGCCCACTCCCTGCCGGAGCTCGCTTCTCTCTAAAAGTTATGACATTCACCTGACCGTCTCTGGCCTAACATTTGGGTCCCTCACATCCTTTCTCCTCCTTCTTCTTCCCTAAAAGGTAGAGTCAAGGCAGTCGGCCGATATCACCTGCTTTCTCCCTCCCCAGACGCAAAGAGAAGGTGAACCTCCCACTGTTTTGTGATTTTTTTCCTCCTCCCTCTGTCCCGTGTGTCCCGCTGTCTTTGTCAGACTGAGACATGACAGTGTCCTGCTGCGATGACACACAGGCACACGCTGAGCTGGGAGCTTATTACTCAGAACATCAGCTCTCCCTACTAACCTGTGCTTGATGCGGGCTACACAATCCTCACCACAACCTGATGAGACGGGTCCTACCACTTTCCCCATGAGAAGGTCATGATCTCAAGAATCGAAGGAACTAACCTAAGGGAACCACATAGCTGAGGCGGAAGAACAGCACTTGAACCTCCTTCTGCTGATTGAACACCGATGCTTTCAAATTCTAGAGAATTCTACATCCCTTTAAGGACAAAGACCATGTCTCATTTGTCTGTATCCTCCTGACTGCTTGGCACAGGACAAACAGCTGACACACCAACAGTGTTGAGTGAGTGACTGGATAGATGACATGGGTTTGTCATTGTGGATAATGGCCTTGACCTTAATTCCATTATGTTCCTTCCTGCCCCATCCTTGCCCTCCTTCCCTCCCTCAGCCTTCCAAGAACAAAATCATACCTGCACCCACCTGCAAGGTATCGGCCCGGGCTGTCCCTGGGACATGTCGGGGCCTTCTCAGAGCTAAATCAGACACCTGCTTCAGCTGGGGCCCCAGTCGAGTTTGGAGGCAGAAGCAGCGAGATCAAGACCCAAAAGTGGGAGCACACGGGTCCTACAGCCTGACCCTGTGAGGACCTCACAGCTGTTCCCTTGACCCCAAGGATGCCACACAGTACAGCTGAGCTGCTCAGTGGCCGGACCCACCTGAGACCTTCCGCCAGGAAGATGATCCTTCTCTCCAGCACTGCCGAGGCAAAGATCTGAAGAATCTGTTCGAAGCTGAGACACTGCAGCAGAGAACTAAAGTCCACGTGTTCCAGGTGGGAGTCCAGGGGCCGTGTCAAGGAGATGAACTTGGGGAAACCAGAGAGAGAGGGTGTCACCACACTGAGACATCTCAGAGACCCCAGAATGCTGGGTCATCGCCGACCTCCACTGTCCACACAGGGTGGATCTGCTCTCTCTCTCTCCTGAGAAAAACCCACTCATGGGTTCCCTCCTCCTGGGGGTAACAGAGACGTCATCCTCCCTCGAATGGCCTGAGAGGTCCTGCCTCCATCCTAGCCTCATGGAGTGCACGCCACTGCCCCGGCCAGGCTCCGCCCCATCACCTTCCTCCTGTCCTCAGACATGCCCTGCACTTTCTGGGTTAGGGCCTCTCTGCACTGTGCACCCCCAAGTCTCAGAGGCCCCCTCGGCCACCTGAGGTGATGTGTGCTCTCCGTCACTTCTCACGCAGCACCCGGGTTTCCCCCTTTGTCACAGTCACACAATTGTTAATTATATATTCGTCTGTTTCCTTAGTTAACATCCGTCTCCCCCACCGGACTTTTAGCTCCATGAGGTTGGGAGTCACGTTCATTTTATTCACCGTGTAAGAGCCAGAAACTAGTGAAGCTCGGTGCCCAGCAAGCATTCCACACTTATTTTCTGAGTGAGTGAAGAAGCCCAGCCTCTCCCCTTGTTTACATGTTGGGGAGCCAAGGATTGGAGGGACCCGCAGTTGTCCAGGGGAACGGGGCCAGCCCTGCAATTCTTAAAGCAATATTCTGGATAAGTGGTGATGGGAGGAGACCTGAGTCGGGGTGGTGAACACAGTACAGTGTGCAGAGGATGGGTTGTGGAATCATGCAATGGAAACCAGCATAATTTTGTTAGCCAGTGTCAACCCAATACATTCAATAAAAAGGGGAAAACAACTATTAAATTTTTTTTAAAAGAAAAGCAAGAACCAATGTTCTACTTTCTGCTCTGTCTGCTTAGTGCCTGAAAACAATGGCATCCCCGTGTGGCATGGGCAGGGACTCAGGGGTGGAGCCTCAGGGTGGGGAGGGGTGATAAGACATAGACAGATGGAGTCCACAGGTGAAACGAGGGTGGGGTGTGCAGCCATGTGGCAGGTTGGGGGCTAGAGGCATAGTCCATTCTAGCACCAGGAACCTCAGCTCACGTGGTTTATTTATTATAAATAAAAGACTTGCTCTGGCTGATGTGGCTCAGTGGATTGAGTGCAGGTATGTGAACCAAAGGGTCGCTGGTTCGATTCCCACTCAGGGCACATGCCTGCATTGCAGGCCAGTTCTCCAGTAGGTGGCGCACAGGAGACAAGCACACATTGATGTTTGTCTCTCTCTCTACCTCCCTTCCCCTCTCTAAAAATAAATAAATAAAATCTTTTTTTAAAAAAAAAGTCTTGGTGGCTTGAACAGTGACCAGGTCCTTATGAGCATCAGGTTGGGAGGGCCGGAAACCTTGGGTTTGATTTTCAGCTCCGCCAATAAATCCAGCCAAGATCCAGGTTCCAGGCCTGGCTCCGATTCTCTGAGTGTTAACCCGGTGAACAGAAGGGCTATGATTAGAGACACTACAGAAGCCTGCCCCCTCCAGCCGGGGGTGGGGGCCTTCTTTGGAACCCACCTCAGTGCCTGAGTCAGGGATGAAGCTCTTGAGAGTGACGGTCCTCCCGGGGGCAGGGAAGGCCGCCTCCCGGAGGCCCTGCATGAACGGGTAGATGACCGCCATGGAGATCTGGTGCCTCTTCTCCACCTCATCCAGGATCTGCGAAAAGGACCATGGGAGGCGTGGCTCAAAGGGAGGCGACTGTGCAGGCAGCGGACACCTCGTGTGAAGCTCCCAAGCTGGTCCGGCCAATCTTTGTGGCTCTTCCCAGCCCCTTCACCAGCTGGTCCTTTCTCCTCCCTGGCACAACCAGCCTAGTGCTTTTCCCCAGCCTCTCCTTTTCATCCTCCCTCAACCCATCCATATCCCCCTTCTCCTAACATCAGAAACTGCCTCCCCCAGGAAGTCATCCCAGAGTAAACGCACCAACCACGGGGATACCACTTCATTCGTATTGGGTGCAGTGGGAGCCTAGGAGGCTGCTCTCGGGCACCACTCTGCCCACCAACTTCCACCGGGTACTCCCCAGGGCCAGGGCCAGGGCCAGCACTGCCCCCCAGCAGCCTGCACAGGTAAACGCCCCACCCAAGCAGGAGCTGATAGAGGTCCCTGTCTTCATCCTCCAAGGGGCAGGCTTGGGCAGGGCACACTTTTGCACCCCGTCCATTCGGAGGGCCCGCTCTGACCCCGCCTCGGGGGCGCTGGCTCTCAGAGGAGCTCCAGCAGGAGTCCTGAAGGCCCAGGGAGGAGGGGGAGGGAGCCTGACGTTGTAGGACAACTGTCTCCACATTTCTTAGAGCTCCGCCTTTCTCACGGGCCACCTCACCTGAGCCTCACACCAGCCATGAACTCACACCAGCCATGAGTGCATATATATAATGCATTCATTATATGCATGTGACAGACGAAGAAACGGAAAATTCCCCATCCCTAACCTGGGGCCCCTCCCCCAGTCCCTCCAGCTGCTTTCTGACTTGACCGCAGTGGGAGCCCTGGGCACTCAGCAGAGCAGATGGTCCCCTGGATTCAGTTCTTACTTTCCTCTGAAGTCAAGTCAATCCCGAACCCCTGCCTGCCCCAGTTTTCCCACGTGGGCCTCCTGTGACCCCAGCTGTGAGGGCGGCGCTCCCTAAGGGCTTAGGGAGCATGGCGGGGCAGGCAGCCAGGCAGACTGGGGAGCTGAGCAGGCCCAGCAGGTGCCCCACCCCAAGGAATCCCGCTGGGGCCCTACCTTGGAGAACAGGCCGAAGCAGCCGATGCAGCTGATGATGCAGTACACCTTGGGGAGCCGAGGGCCCGGGCCGGCAGGCTGGGGGCAGAGAGCCTCCTTCAGGGCCACAGCCTCCCCAGGGCCTTCGCCCACGCCCCAGCTGCTTGCCTTCCCGCCGCCCGCCTCGTTTTCCTGTGCCTGTCCCATGTCTCTACCTGCGGTCTCCATCTATTTCTTATCGCCCGTCCCCACCCCGAGTCCCCACCTACGAAGCGGGTGGCTGGGGCTGGGGGACTCATGGTCAAAGGTGGGCTGGGTGGAGGAAGGCCTGGCTGCACAGAGGCCCCGGTCATGGCTCAGGTGGCAAGGAGGCCAGAGTGACCACCAAAGTCAGAGGGGCTAGTGGGCTCACAGGCAAGCACTGCGGTCATCCAGGGTCAGCGGAGAGAGGGGACAAGTGTGTTGCAGGATGAGGAAGTGGTGAGGGAGGACAGCACCATGAGAGTGACCTGGAGACCCCGAGAGCCAGAGTAGGCATTCAAATTCTGGTCTGTGCTCTGGGAGGCCCCTGGGCCAAGGCCCCGAGGTCTGGACGAGAAGGCCCAGAGGAGTAGGCTGGAGCCTCCCACCGAGGGCAGCTGGTTCGAGTGGGGAGAGCAAAGACCACGGCAGGGCTGGCAGAGGCCCCTGGGTGGGCGGGCAGTGGCGTGTGTCCCTGTCCCCGTGGGGCTGCAGGGGCACTAACATGGCCGCCGGTGCTGGGCTGCGCTCTCACTACAACCACCACCACCAGGGAGCCCAGGCTTTGGCAGCTGAGGCTTGAGCCAGCTCAGCTGTGGAGCCGAGCAGGCTGCAGAGAGGAGGGGGCAGTTCTGAGCTGCACAGACCAAGAGGCGCCTGCAGTATCCGATCTTCCTGCTCCCGTCCACATTGGTCAGGACGAAGGAGAAGGTCTCCCTGAGGAAGAGCACACGAGATGTTCATTTGCTCCCTAGGCTGTAGGACAGAAGGCGGTCAGCGTGGGGGTGGGGTAGAGAGGAGGGGGGTGAGTGGAGGGGGCTGAGGAGGGCTTAGGGAGCTGCCAATTTGTCATGACAGCGGTAACAGTACAAGGAGCGTATTAAGTGCTTACTGATGTCGAGCTCCAAATGCATCACCTCATTTGACTCTCAGAGCATCCCTCTAAGACAGGTCTGATGACTATGCCCACTTTAAAGTTGAAGGAACTGAGGTGGAGGGGACACTTCTTATCTAAGGTCATTGAACTCGTAAGTGGTAAAGCCAAAATTCAAACTCACAGCCACATTCCGGGGCTCATTCTGTCAGGGACTTTGCTGTGCCACCTTCTTAGAGGCCAAGGGCCTTCTTCTAAGTCCAGTTCTGACAGTGGCAGAGGGAAAACACAGAGCCCACCACTCCTAGCACAGCAGAGGGAACCTCGCCCTTCTCTGCGCAGAGGTAACTGGTCAACCAGGTTAGCTAAAATCCTTGGTCTTGAGGGACCCCAGGCAAGATGGTTATAAATGAATGAATGGAATCCCTCCTCATCAGGAGGAAAGCCAGTGAGAAGTGGGCATATACACCCAGTGAGGGACCAGAGAAGCCACAAGGCTCACATTATTCCTTCCCCACCAATCCCAGAGTCCCTGTCACAGGGCCAAGCAGTTACCTGGGATACTCAGTGAGTGGTGCCCACTCGTTACCATCTGGGAAGCAAAACAAAGGGATGGCACTGAGCAGACGCTCCTCCTCCTCCTGCTGACCCCGAAGCAGGTTCTCCCGCTGGAAGGGACAGGAAAGGAGATGAGCCCCCAGTGTGTGTGGGTGTGGCCAGAAAGGGCTGGAGGGCGGGCAGGTCCCTTCTGAGGCTCTAAAGCAGTCTGAGAATAAGCTTTCCACTGGCATGGGGTCAAAGCATGCCTCTGCTGGACACTCTGTACAGGGACTTGGTTCTGGATCTGGCAGGAACGGCCCCAGGGTGGAAGCAGCCCCTCCTGGGCCAGATCTACCTGAGCCAGAATTAGACTTCAGTGTCTCGAGGATCTGCATTATCAGGAAGGGGACCAGGGCCACACCTGAATACAGAAGGCCCAGGGACCGCCCCGCCTCCTGCAGGGACCACATCGGCGACACCGCACATCAGAGAAGACACACTCTCTGGTCACACTTTCAGGGTCAGTGAAAATCTCTGTCTCCCAGTGCAGAAGCAGACGAGGAGCTCAGTGTGTGGCCGCCCCACCCTCTCCTTGCCACCCAGCCCAGGGAGGGGATGCCTGCCAGGAGCTCTGGTAGACGGTAAGCTTCTCTACAGAGAAGGGTGTCTGGGGATGGAATCTGGGAGAACTAGGAGGTCCAGAAAGGGGCAGAAGAACTAGCCTGGTTTCCCAGCTAGAGTGCCTAGGTCAGGGCCTTGCAAAGAAGCCAGACCTAGATTCTGCGGGTGATAACAGAACACAGGGCTGGGCCTACGGGGAGACGGGAGTGGACAAGCTCAAGGCAGCTCCAGACTGAGCCAGCCTAGGCCAGGCAGAGAGAGGGCCCGCACCACCCGCCGCCTCTCAGACACCCTGTTCTCCACCCCCACCCCCTCCTGCAGCTCTTACCTTGGGAAACTGGTAGGTGATCGTAGGCTCATAATTCTCCCCTGACCGCTGTTTTTTGAGGGAAACTACGAGCAGGTATTCAAAGAAGTGCTGCCCTCCGCTGAAGCTGGGCAGACAGTGCTCCGAAGCCCTTTCTGGCTCCTTTGCAGCTTCCCCCGGATCGCCCTGGACAGACCCTAAAAACAGACATGGGGCCCACTTAGTGTCTCACAGATCCCAGCCCCAAGTGGAGACTGCAGGGCTTCAGGCAACCTCGGCACTTTGCGGTGCCCCCACCCACCACCCCACCCCGCCAACGCCGAGGCGCCTGGAGCACGCCCGGGGCCTCAGATCCTGGAATAGGACCCAAGCCAAATGGGCAGTTTCCATGCCTGCCCTGGGAGATGCGAAACCACGCAGAGCCAGGGGGAGAAAAGAAACCACCGATGTACTGGAAATGTACTAGGGAGGCCCCCTGGGAGGCCCCGTGCCCAGGGTGCCGCAGAGACTCTGTCCACCTATGGGTGCCTAGCATGGGGCCCGAAACAGCATGCACCAAGTAGCCCTGAGCTCACTAAATCAGAAGAGGTCCATGGCCATGTGGCTGTGACCACACCAATCCCCCACCAAGGGGCCTGAAGGGCTCCAGAAACCAGCATGGAAAGCCTCCCAGCCCAGTCACGTGGGACCCTAGGTGGCAGTTGAGATACAAAAGGAAGAAGAAAAAGTAGTATTTCAAGGAAGAAGCAGCCCCATGGAAGAGAGTCACCGTGGAAAAGGGGAAGTGGGCAGTCCAGTCCAGACCTGCTCGGAGTCGAAGCAGCCGTTTGCGGAACAGCCCGAGCATCCCGCCTGCCCCTTGTCCTTCCCGCTTCCCGGGCCTGTGAGGGCGTGGGGTGCTGCCTCTCCTCCAACACAGGCTGGCTACAGAAAGCCTGAGAAAGGGGCCACTGCTTCAGCGTCTGACCACAGCGCCGTGAAGGCAAGCCCCACGTTGTCTTCCAGATGAGGGGGAGCAGTTTCCATGCTGGGCACCCAATGGTTGGGCAAGGAGGATGTGACGGGACCCAGGAAGGCGGCAGGACGCCTGCACTGACAGAGGCAGCAGCATCCTGGCTCGGTAGCTCAGACCTCAGCTCCTCCCAAGAACCCCAGGGTGTGGTGAGACAAAAGGTCGTGAGTAAACACCTCCAAGGCCCAGCTGCTAAGGGCTTTGAATTCTGGGCTGCAGGTTGTACGGACGGTTTATTTACAATCTCAGGGAAGAGAATTTGAGATAAAATCAAACCGTAGGCACTGAAACCTCACTGGGCTGGTTGCAGGACCCCGATCTCCTAGCTCCTAACTTTGATTCTTGGCCTTTCAAGTCTCAACCTGGCCAAGAGCTGCCCCAGCCGCCTGCGAGAACACCTGCTGCACGTCGGAACTTCCGGGACTTCCGAGTTGCAAGCAAGAGCACAGGACCAAACACTCCCCACACCGAGGATGCCATTGCTTTCCCTGATATCTAAACGGAAAAATTGTTCCAGTAAGAGGGAAACCTGGCCATCAAGACAAAACTAAAAAGCCTCCTCTCCTGGTGGTGAAGCGAAAGCAAAGTCCATGTCTGAGCTGAGAGTTCCTGATACTTCCAATCTGCAGGGGACCACCTCTCTCAGCCTGGCAACACCTCCTGAGACAGACCCTCTCACTGGGACCTGTTCAGGGGTCCCAGCAGGGGATCCCTCTTGCAAATTGGAGGCACTGACTCCGGACAGTGTCCCTGGCCTACAGTGGTGAACTGGTTGCCCCCGCAGCCTGAGGGTCGCTCAGTGGAAGTCAAAAGCATTGGGGTGATCCCCACCCCACCCCCACTCCTGCTCAGACTTTTTTTCTGTTGGGCCAGGTCAACAGTTCTCCCCAAGCTAAAAGCAGAGCAGCTGGCCCCTGGGGTTCTAAAGGCTTCTGGAGGCTGTGTCTGGAGGCTAGGAAAGAGAGAGAGAGAACAGCAATAATCGCCTAGGAGTCTCATAAAAACCCCAGGGTGAGTGAACGCATGGAAGTAGGAGGGAAGCACTTTGACCAGGAAGCTGCATCCAACAGAAGCCAGGAGGAGACTTTAAAAACGTTTGATGCCAGAGCCTGCCACTCCTGCAGAGAATCAGCAGCCCGCTGGAAGAAAGTGGGGTGCTGGAATGGAGGAGACAGCTGGCTGCCTTGCTCTTAAGAACTTTGGGTCCAGCTTTCCTGGGACTAACAGAAGCCAGCGCTCAGTGGCCCCACCAGGACTCCTTTGAGAACCCCTATCGCAGTAACTAAGGAGGTGACGCATGCTGTCAGGGTGAGAACAGTGACCCCAGATGCTCAGAACTCTCACCACTCCTCGCACAGACTTGTCGCCCAATCCTCACCACCTGAGGAATAAGCATCTGGCTGATACTCAGGGGGAAACTGAGGCACAGTGTAATCCAGGGACTGTAAACAGGATCTGCTGGGGGTGGGAATGGCAAGAGTCCTGTGCCTTTGCTCCTGTCTTCTGGACGCAGCACACACAGAACATCCCACAGACGGGGGATGCTCCCGTTGGAGGACCCACATCTTTTCACCGACCGTCCCAGAACCGCCAGAGAGGATTCTCTTCACCGGGTCCTTCGAGCTGTAATTTACAACCCACTCCCTTCTGCTCTACCAGGCTAGACAAGAGCACAGCAAAACTCATAAACTCAAAACTCATAAACTCATAAATCAAATGTGACTGGACTTGGAGGGTGAGGCCCAGGAAATCCAGGAAGATGGCTTTCTTCTGTCTTTCCAGGGGATTATCAGCCGAGGAGGCACATCCGTCAAATAGGCACGTTTCATCTGGGTCATCTGGGTTAGTCCCCAGAGCCCTGGAAAGGAATCAGTACCCTGGGTTTTAATTGCAGAGGGAGCCACCCTTTCTAAGGAAGTCAGGAGTCCGGTTACACTCGTTCCTCCAGCCGAAAACTCCTCCCACAGCTACCTGAGGAAAGTCCCAGAACCAGCAAGAGTGCCGGTGAGGAGTTTCTACAAGCTTCCTTTGAAAAGCTGGCCCCTCCTCTTCTAGCTCAGCTGCTGGCAACCTAGGACCACCCCCGTTGCCACTCCTCCCACCAGGATGATTTACACAGCCCTGTGTGTACACACGCGCACTCCTACGACATCACTGCCATGGAGGGACGTGGAGCTCCCCAGGAGGGTGGAGGACAGACCCTAGGTTTGGAGGATGGAAAGGGCACACTGTCCAGGCCTGGCAGGTGGCAGACCTCAGGACAGGTAGCACTGGCTGCTGATCTTCCAGTTCCTCAACATCCAGGAGGTGTCTTGGGCACAAATACCACCTCGTTTTGGGGGCCAGGGTGGGTGAAAAGGAGTGGACTGTCTCCTCTGGGCTGAGGAAGAGGACCCCTTCCATTCACAGCCGTCCAGCCGTCTCAGGGTCCAGGGAGGCCAGGAAAAACCAGGCCAAGCCCTCCTGGGAATCGGGGACAGCAGCCCCACCCTGCATTCTGCCCCGGCCACTGCACAGTCCCAGACCTTTGTCCCCACCCGTGGCCTCTGACCTCTCTGCCTCGCTGAGGGTGAACCAACAGACACTGAACCCCGTGTTCAGGCAGAACAGTGGTGGCTGGGTGTGGAGGGCAGGGGTGATGGCAGCAGCCGCAGGCCTCCCCAGCTCTGGGCTGGGACGCAGGGGGTGGCTTGGCTCAGTCTTTCCATTTGCCAGTGCTGGGGGTGTGGGTGGGGGTGGGTCTGCGCTGTCGGATGGGCTGCGTTCCCCTCTGACAGCCTGACCTCTGGGCAGAGCGCTGAGGATTCCGGCTGCTCAGCCACAGGACTGGCTAGAGGTCACCAGCAATAAATGTTTGCTGAGTGGATGAAAAAAAATGAAAGAATTCCTATTTGCCCTCTTTCCAAAGCGCAGTGGCCCCGCTAAGAAAGAAGGAAATGAGCATCGACTTTGAATGTGCCCCCACAACGCTGGGAGGAATTCTCACTTCACCGAGGGGGGGGCTCGGGGGCGGGACTTGTCTGGGTCTCACACCCGACTGCTGCCGCTGAGCGGGCGCCGCCGCAGCTGCGCTCTCGGCCACACGCTTCGCAGCCCCTCGACGGCCTAGGGCGGGGGCTCCACGTCGCCCGGGAGACCGGTTTTTCTGGCGGGTAGCTACTAGCGGTGCAGGGGCGAGCAGCGCGGCAGGGCGGGGCGGGGCGGCAGGCACCCCGGGGCTGGGGCGGGGTCTCCCGGGAGGGCGCTCCAGGCACCCTGCGGTTGCACCACAAGCTTCCTGGATGGAAGGACACGTGGCCCCGGGGCCCCACCACTGTTTCCTCTGCCCGGCCGCCTCCTCTTTCACCATCCCCCTTGGCCCGGCCACTCCTCTGACCTCCGACCTTGTCCCCACCAGGTCCTGACCACCCCTACCTGCGCCCTCTCTCCGCTCACCTGAGCCCTGCCCAGCCCTCCTGAAGACGCAGGAGATTGCTCCCGGATCCCCCGACACTCCGCGCCTCCGGCCCCGGCCCCTGCCGCGGTCACCTTGTGTCCTAACCGCGGTCCCCGCGCTGCCACCGCGCCCTGGCCCCCCGCCCCGGCCCGGCACTAACCCCCACGGCCGCGCTTCAGTCTCAGGCTGGCTCGGAGGCGGCGGCCGAGCCCATCCATGGCCCCTGCAGAGCCCGGCGCCCGTTCCCAGGTCCGCGCCGGCCCCGCCCCCGTGCCGACCTCCGCACCGCCGACACTTTCGCTTTCCCGCGGGGGGAGGCCGAGGGGACGGGCCCGGAGCTGGGCGGCGCACCTTCCGGACTCTGCCCAACCCCCGGCGCACCTGGGCGGGCCCGCTCTGCCCTCTGCCCCGGCGGGCTGCCTGGGGAGGCAGAGGGCGCTCCGCCGGTGTCGGGGCGGGGCCGCCTCGCTCCCACCCTCCGCGGGGCGCCCCGGGAAGCCTGCCTTTCTGAACCCCGCAGTCCTCAAATGCTCGGGGTCCGGGAGAGGTCAGCCCCTACCTTCGCAGCACCGGCTAGCAGTGTCCTGTGGGCACCCGCGCGCCGTCCAGGCGGCTCCCCACTTATCCCAGAAGGGAGTAGCTTTTTCAGAGCGGGCACACCTTTCCTGCCCTTCCATTTCTCCCCCAGTAACTGCGGTTTCTTATGCCATATTTGTCCTTCTACCCTAGGGACACGTGTGCCTGCCTTGCTTACAGCCCGGTTCCACTTCCCTAACGAACCACTGGGAACCGAGCGGAGCCGGACGTCCTTCTGCAGAGGCATTGCAGGTGCCTGCTGCCTGGGGTCCTGACCCTGCCTTCCCACCGGCCCGTCTCATTTTTCCCTAACCTGCTGGAGTGGCACTGGTTAACAGCATTGTATCGATTTCAGATGTACAGCCCTGTAATTCGAAATCCATGGACACTCTCGTGTGTGCTCGCCACCTGAAGAAGTCGCGTCTCCTTCCATTGTTGTGTATTTGACCCTTTACTCTCTTCCCCGCTCCTGTCTCCTCACAACCCCTTCTCCCCGGTAATCAGCATTCTGTTGTTTGTGTCTGAGTGTTTTTTGTTTTTCTCCCTCAGCGGATGAGCACCTAAAGAAGACGCCACACATACAGACAATGGAATTCTACTCAGCCCTATAAGATGAAGACTGGCCATCTGTGACGGTGTGGATGGATCTGGAAGGTATTATGCTAATGAAGTAAGTCAGATGAAAAAGGACAAGAACCATATGATTTCACTGATGTGTCGGATATAAAATAAAAAGAAACAAACCATCCAGCGTGTTTCTAGGCAACTGAACCCAAAACCAGGGTAAGTTCCACCATGCCGCCCCGCCCCCTCCCCCCCAGTGACATGTGAAAGTTCAGGAACAGAAAGCTCTTTGTCAACTGTTCTGCGATACGAATGGAAGGGACAACGGTGGTGCTAGTTGCAGCTACCCACACTCCCGGTTTTCTAATCCCAAAGCTCAGGACAACCTTTCAGCTCCTCCTGCACCCTTCTCACCTGCACTGGCTTCCAGACTTGCCACACTTCTAGCTTCAGTTGTCAGGCACGACTATCTGTGTCTGATAAAACCCACCTGCTCCCAGGGCAACTGCCCTGGCCCCTTTCCCGTCCCGTGACCTGCATCTGTGGGAGAGAGCCCAGTCCATCCAAAGTTGCTCCTCTCTCAGGGGTTTTAGTCTCAGTTTCAGGCATGTGAGGCAGAGGGAATAAGACACTCTGGCAGGAAGATGCCTAAGATCTATGGATATGACCCCCTCCAAGCTACAGCTCCCTCGCCCCTCCTGTGCACGGCCTCCGGGTGACTCTCTCGTCATAGACTTTGGGTCAGCAGGAGTTGGGAATCCAGCCCTGGTATTAAACTGTCTAGTCCTAGCCCGGAGATTCTAAAAGTCGCCTCTCCTGTGGGCCTCTGCAATTTTGTGCTTAATTACACAGTCTGTTTCTGTTCCCTGTTCTCTGTGTCTTCCCGCACGCAAGGACACACGTCTTCCCCGAGCACATCCCCTCGGTTGCACCTGCGTCTCAGGCATCTCAGTGTAAGCTTAGGACTTGTTCACGATAAACTTGTCCCATTGGTTGAATATTATTGTGCCTTAATTTTCCTAACCTATTTTAGGCTGGTCCTGCCCAAACCACTTCCTTCCTTTACAAACTGATGAGGAAATATGTACCTGTACACACCAAAAGGATGTGTACAAGGATGATCATGGAAACGCTGTTTGAAATAGCTCCAAACTGGAAGTAGCCTCAGATGTCTATGAATAATGAAATGGCCCTGGCTGGTGTGGCTCAGTGGTTTGAGTGCCGGCCCACAAACCAAAGGGTTGCCGGTTCGATTCCTAATCAGGGCACATTCTTGGGCTGCCAGCCAGGTCCCCACTTGGGGGCATGTGAGAGGCAACTGAACATTGATGTTCCTCTCCCTCCCTTCCCCTCCCTCTAGAAGTAAATAAATAAAATCTTTTTTAAAAAGATGGTGTTTATGGTCATTAGGGGTAGGAACCAGCAGGGATGAGAGGTTAAGTGGCAGAAATGGCAAGGTGTGAGAGGAGGGAGAGAAGGTGGAAGTCAGGGGTTTAGGTAGAAGACTGGTTCTACATGGGGAAAGGGTACTTAGTTTAGGTGGGGGGAGAGATGAGACTGGATGTGGGTGTTGATTAATTTGTAGATGAGGGAGTGGGAAGTTAGAACGAGAGGCCTCAGTTTCTGCTGAGAGAAGAGGGCATTTTCTTTTTTCTTCTAGCTGTCATGCATCAGCCAGAAATACATGGTGACGGCCAAGATGATAGCCAGGACTGGGAAAGAGCATCTGCATACTGGAAACAAAGATGACCTTTTTTTCCATTAGCACAAAGAGCTCCTGGAGCCAGAGTTCTCAAATATCTGCCTTCTAGACACTGGTCTCTGCTCTATGGTTGGATAACCTTGACCAGACCTTGACACACACCTGTGTCTGTTTCTGTTCTGCTTGTTTGTTTCTTTTGTTTTTTCATTTAACTCTTGATAAATATGTATTTATTGCCATTTTACTGTTCACGTTTTTAATTATTTTCTTTCTCCTTCTTAAAGAAGACCCTTTAACTTTTCATGTACTACTGGTTTGGTGTTGATGAAGAATTTTAGCTATTTTTTTTGTCAGGGAAGCTCTTTATCTGTCTTTCAGTTCTAAGTGATAGCTTTGCTGGGTAGAATGATCTTGGTTGTAGGTGCTTGCTTTTCATCACTTTGAATATTTCTTACCAGACCTTTGTGGCCTGCAAAGTTTCTGTTGAGAAGTCAGCTAACAGTCTTATGGGATCTCCCTGGTAGCAAACTGTTTTTCTCTCACTGCTTTTAAGATTCTCTCTTTGTTTTTAAACTTCATCATTTTAACTGTGATCTTGGTGTGGGCCTCTTTGGCTTCATCTTGTTTGGGATTCTCTGCAATTTCTGGACTTGTGTGTCTATTTCATTTACCAGGTTAGGGAAGTTTTTCATCATTTTTTAAACAGGTTTTCTATTTCTTGTTCTCTCTTCGTTCTGGTATCCTTATTATGTGAATGTTGGTACTCTTGTCCCAGAGTCTTCTTACACTATCCCTATTTTTTTAAATTCTTTTTGCTGCTCTGACTGGGTGTTTTTTCCTTATCTTCTGAATCTATGATTTGAACAACATGTTTCTTCAGTGAATAAATGAATGAATGACTAGATGGGTAGTCTGCCTTAAACTTTTATCCCTAAGGAGACAGAAAATTACTTGAAATATCTTTTTTCTGGGCCCTACTGAGGACAAACAGGTTGCTTAAGACCCACTATACCTTTTGCCTTTACTGGCGGATCCTTTGATCAGAGGTGTAGTGGATGGGCGGAATCTGATCAGGGCAGTCTCAGTTTGCTTTCTGGAGATGGATTTTTAGTGGCCATGTGACTCAACCCTGGCCAGGGAAGTGTCAGGAGATGTCTATTCTGGTCAAGGGAAATCTGCCAGGAACTTCTGCTTTCCTAGATGGGATCTTGTTTTTTCATTTCTGGACATCAGTGAGTCCGGGTGTGACGACCAGACCTGTGAGGTGAAGCTGGTGCATATGGCAGAGCTGGATGAACACACTCTCGGGGGACGTGGGGAGAGCCAGGGATGGCTGGCGGGAGCCTGGAGCTGCCTCAGCTCAGCTTGTCTTGTGACCCGAGGTAATAACTCTCCTGATGGACTGAGGCCGTGAGCCTTCTAAATACATTTTACATCACAGCCAACACACACACACACACACACACACACACACATTCTATACAAAAAAAACACAAAAGTGGTTCACAAGACAATGCCCCTTTTATTATGTGCAAGATATTTTTCCTTTGCTTCCCATTTTATTATTGCATCTTTAAAAACTGAGCCACCCTACAATGATTTCATTATATAAAATATGTGTGTGACCTGCAGAGTAAAAAAAACTGGGGGTTTTCTGGTACATTTCCCTGCAGACTGCAGAGTCAGACTGCCTGGGTTAGTGCCCCAGTTTGGCCAGTTACTAGCTTTGTCGCATTGGATAAGTCTCTCATCCTCCCTGTGATTTAGTTTTTGGATAAAAATTGCCTGCCTCCTAAAGCTGCTTTAAGGATTGTATGAGTTAATACATGTAAACCACTTGAAGCCATTGGGAGGTCCAAACAGAAGACTGGTGCGATCTCACAAACATGAGGAAGGCAGGGTCCCAGAGCTGACATTCTGGTGGGAACGATGTCACAACGCAGATGTGCTAGGAGTGAGGGAGACACAGAGCAGTCTAGAAACACGAAGGAGAAATACACCCCGGCATGCAGAATTGAATCTGATTTCCAAGAGTCAGCCCTATAAGACAAAATGAACTGTGAAAATTCTACTTATTTCCTTTTATTTTAATGAATAAACTAATTCTTCAAGCAATTTTAGTGTTACAGAAAAATGGAGCACAAAGCAGAGAGACTTTCTGTGTACTCCCTCCTCCTCACACACACAGAGTTCCCTATTGTTAACACCTGTCATTTTTGTGGCACATTTGTCATAATTGGTAAGTCAAGACTGATACACTATTATTAACTAAAGTCCAAGGTTTGCACTAGGATCACTTGTTGTCCCACACATTCCGTGGGTTTTGATAAATGTACAGTGACGCAACTCACCACTGGTGTCATGTGGATGGTCTCCATGTCCTAAAACTCCCCTGGGCTCCACCCACTCATTCCTCCCTCCTTTCCTGGCAACGAGCACTGGCCCATCCTTTTACTGTCTCCACAGTTTTGCCTTTTCCAGAATTCCACAGAATTAGAATCGTACACTATGTAGACTTTTTAGATTGGCTTCTCTCATTTAGTATCTACTTACTTAAAAAACAAACAAAAAAAGAAACCTCTCTAAATACATTCAGAAGAAAAGAAACAAATAGAATTTTTTTATGTCTTTTTGGCATTATTCAAGGCTCTGAGCAACCAAGCAGCATAACCTAGTTCCCTGCAAGCATGTGCTTAATAAAACTTGTTGGACAGATGTGAATAAGCCCCCAGCATCAGGACCGCCAGCCACATCAACGCGTGGTCAGCATGTAACTGTTGAGCTGAACTGCAGTTCTGTCACCTTCAGAAGGCGTTTCCCAGTTCTCCTCGGCCATTCCATTACCAGGAATGGACAGCTGTCATGGATCGAGCTCTTTTTATGTCCAGGCTCTACGCTGAGCATCTTGTTGAGTTTCAAATCAGCATTACCAATAATTCTTGGAGCAGGTGTTACTATCCCTGTTTTACGGATGAAGAAACGGGCTCAGAGATGTTAAGAAACTTGCCTGGAGTCACAAAGCAGCTGAAGTGAATCTTTAATTCCTTCTCAGATGGGAACCTTACCTCCAGACTCTTGGGGGCACTGCCGATGGGTCCACCAGCAGCGGCTGCAGCATATTCTGTGGGTCGCCAAGGGGACCAGCACTCAGAGCCCTGTTCCCCTGTACAATTTCCAGCACTGCATGTTTTCCTCGCCCAACCAAGGAAAACTTATAAACCACCCGGTCGTCCCATGGCCACAGGAACTGACCTTTCAGAATCGGTCTGGTCTGAGACTCTGGGCGGGGAAAACAAGGTTTGCACATTGATGCCGAGGTCATTCTAGATGAATTCTCAATCCTATACCTTTTCTTGTAAGGTAGTGCATCTTCCATCACCTTTCTGATTTTTCTAACGGTGACCTTTCATAACACTTCTAGTGAGATGTCTTCCATGTGAATTCGAGTTAACTAATTTGAGTTGAAATTCTCTTCTCCTTGCCTGGATTGCGATGAAACCTCCTTATCACCGGTGGCGAAACCTCCTTATCGCCGGCAATGAAATCTTTTGATTTCACACTCTCTCTGTGCCTCTGCACCTCATTTATTCCATTAACCATCATATTCTGGCCATTTGTTAATAGAAAGGATCTTGAACTGTAGAAGTCAAATCAGAAGGGACCGGCTGGGAGGCAGCCCTGTGCCCCAGGCAGTCCCTGAGCAGTGCAGGCACCGCTGCCAGCATGACCGTAGCAAGGGGGAAAGCCCACTGTGACAACTGACAGTTTGCTGGTCCCTGGCCTCCCTGCTGGTACGTGAAGCCTCATCATCACACAGCTAGTTAGTGGCTATTGGGGCCAGAACCTAGGACACGCCTCTTGTCTTTTACTTTTCCCTTTTTTCACTGAATGTACACAGATAAGTGAGAGCAGCAAGCACCTAGCACAGCTCTAGAACCCAGAGATCAGCATGTACTTGCTCATTGACCCATTGATGACATTGGCCTCCAGGGGTCCACATTCACTCTAATAACAGAGGCCAAGGAGGTACGACCCTCACATCCCCACGATTCCCCACTACCGCCCACCCTGCCCTGGCCAGGAAGGAGCTGCCCTGAACAGCCTTGTCAGTCAAAAGTCAGACGGGCTGTGTGCTCAGGACCACAGTCATAGGGAAATGACGGCAGGTTTGAAAGAGAAGTGTATGGAGAAAGGGGGAAGGTCACGGAGGGCAGGGATCTGGAGGGAGGGGGAAGAGAGAGCTGGGTGGAGTGGCCGGAGGTGGGGCTGGCAGCATGCTTACAACCATTCCTGCCCACTAGGGCCTCAGGGTCTGCTTGCTCTTCTTGCCTCTGGCCCCTGAAGACGATGTTATCCGGTCTTACATCTTGGTCACGTGTGAAGAGATGGGTACACATGAGTGTGTTTGTACACACACACTCACATAGGTGCCCATGTTTCTATGCATTCTACATACCAAATTGACACCTGTCCCCAAACTGGGCTCTGGGCCACCCAAACTCTGTGCCTCTGGGAGCTGGCACTCTGGGAATTATGCACAGACTGGAGGGTAAGGACCTGTCTCAGCCTGGGTGGATGCCCTTAGCAGACTATTTTAATGGCTGAAAAGTCTCACAGTCTACTTCTCTGCTCGCATGCACCTTACTCTCTAACATGTCTTCATGCGGCTGTCATTTCCTGAGGGTCGCCTGTGTCTCCACCACACAACCTTGAACTTGGCTCCGAGGAGGCACTGTCTCAGCTCTTAGGGGAGTTCTCACAGCCAATATGGCTCTTGTGAAAACCAAGGGAGACTTTAGTTATGAGAATGCCTTGAACAGTTGGTGTCTCTGATCTAACCTCATTGCCATACACGTCAATGGTGTGTGTGACACAGCCCACTAGCGTCCTTACTACTGAGAGGAAGTGGAACTCAGTACACAGCACCTGTGGGACCGCATGCAGGGTCTGAGGTCTCAGCAGCAATCGAGTGATCAAGGCGTATGAGAAAC